>PRKT01001415.1:8015-87069 GCA_003671525.1 Saccostrea glomerata
CCCCCCCCCCCCCCCACACACACATACACACCCATCAACACTTCTTAAATATTCTAGGTTTCTTTTTTCGGAAAAATTAACCAGAAAGTAAGAGGCCACCCATCACATACGCACGAAATAGCATTTCTGAGAACAATTTAGGGGTTTTTTAACAAACAGAAATGAACGAATGAAGAAGAACGATAGAATTTACAACGATAAATCAGGAAAACTTATGACTAGTTAGTTACATGTATTTATAACTGTGTTTTAACTACACTGCATTTTATAGCCTATATTATATTTAACTCGTAATACGAGGGTTGTTCGAAAAGTTCGTGGACGATGTCATTTTCTCCAAAGATATGTTGCTATTCGTAAAACCTTGTATATTACATTAAATGGTAATGGATTTTGAAATAATATGCAAAATTTCAGTCAGTTTTCTTACATTTATTTAAGTTATATCAATTTTTATTATACATTGTTAATGCCCGCGGAGCAACTTTGGCGTAAATTTTATGACGTTGTAACGTCGTTATGTTTTATGAATAATCGGAATAAAAAGTAACTTTCCAGACTGCCATAAAACAATAATCACTCTTTTTCAAAGTATACACCGCTGGGTTTGACACACTTCTGATGTCTTTCAACCCACTTTTGAAAGACATTTCTGCACCAACTTTCGTTAATATCCTTCAAAATAAAACTAGTTGCACATCGTAATTCTTCTAAATCATCGAATTTCTGTCCCCTGAGCCTTGATTTTAAATATGGAAAAAGTGCAAAGTCCATCGGGGCGAGGTCTGGGCTATAAGGAGGGTGTTGTAAGAGATCAAATCCAAGTGAATCTAATTCGAGCATGGTAGATTGCAATCTGTGCGCTGGAGCGTTGTCCTGGTGGAAAATAACCGAGCACAAATCAGCAAAGTTCGGACGTTTCTTCCTTAAGGCTTGGACTAAGTCACGTCGGATAACCTTAAAAGAAACGAAAATGGGAAGAATTAGGCCTTGCAATAAAAGCGTATCCTGTTTTATATTATAATTTTATTGAAAAAAAAACTTTTTAAAAACTTACGTTGGTGAATTGTATAACGTTAGATTAAAAAATTATAAAATTAAAAGGTACATAAAGGATAAAACAAGATCAAGATACCTTTGCATGATAATCAGCATTGACTTGTTGTCCATTAGGGACAGCATGTGCGAGAATGATGCCCTGTATGTCCATGAAGATTATAAACATGTGCTTGCCATGCGAGCGTGCAACCTTTGCTTTTTTTGGAGGCGGAGATCCTTTTCTTTTCCACATCATAGATTGTTGTTTAGTATCTGGGTCGAAAAGGTGAAGCCAAGTCTCATCTGTCGTAATTATGCGATTGAGAAATAATTCACCTTCATTTTCCCATCTCCTTAGAAACTCTTTCGATGTTACGATCCGCCGATTTTTTCGTCCGTAGACAGTAATTTCGGCACCCAACGAGCACAAACCTTTTCAAATCCAAGAGATTTTGTTATTATTTCATGCGCTGTAGACGAACTTATTTCAAATTTATCCGCTATATCCCTTACTATTAATCTTCTATCTTTCTCAAGATCTTGTAACACTGACGCCGTCAAGTCCGAATCAATAGTCGGAGGTCGTCCTGACCTTTCGTCATCCCACGTTTCACACCGTCCTTCTTCAAATCGTTTATACCACTTGTATACCATTGATCTTGATACTTTGGACCTATCCCCACATTCATCTAGCAATTGTCTTGTCTCAAAAGGAGTCTTTCCTGCTATCACACAAAATTTTATCACAGCGCGCTGTTCTGTGACATCCAATTCTGACGCCGTTTTCAACAGTGAATCGAGTCCGTCCCCTTTCATTATGAATCGATAAGCCGAGAACCACTTGCTCAAAATAATGAAACTTCTCAGATATGACGATTGCCTACTATTATGACGTCATATTGAATTTCATAAATTTTCGAGCGCAAAAAAAAAAATCTGTAATGACAATATTGACTTAGAATATTCAAATACGCAGAAATCGAGGGTGCTCCGCGACCCCTTGCTAAAGAAATTAGAACGGCTATAAATTTTTTATTTAATGGAGCAAAAATTTGAAAACTTGTATTTTTACTGGAAATATGGTATAATAAAAGTATGGAAAGTTTCACTTTAAACAAACAAATACAGCGGTCTGTACCGAACCCGTCCACGAACTTTTCGAACAACCTTCGTATGTTCATTATTATGAAATATATTGAAGCTAAAAGCTGTTTTCTTCTTTTTTCATTATAGCGAAAGTTATTGTCGTTAATAATTACTTACCATAATTATTCATTAAAAATAAATACCTTCTTAGCGTTGAGTTCCAATTAAATTTATCAAGCATAATCATTGTATGTTTGTATAGTTAGATTGATAAAAGTTTGTAGATAGAAAGCTTGATTAATATATTTAATAAGTTTGTAAATTAAAAAAATTACTAAGTATTTTATATTGTGATGAGATATATCTATAGCTAGAGCGCTTCATGAAATATGCCTACGTGACAAGTCTGTGTGATTCACACACCAATAACTCACACAAAACTTAAAAACATTCCTTAAACAACCTTGCGTGTAGATGTAAATTTGCGGATTTCCCTGCTTATATTGTACTGTTCTAAGTTATTTATTAAGAGGTAAGTGTGTGGTCATCCCTACTCTGGAATTTTCATCCGATAGTAACAAGTATATAATTACAGCTGTGTAGTAAACTATGGTTAACTACACTAAACTAAAGCTGGATGTAACTATAGAAAACTATATTTACAATTATCTAAAGTAAACTTTATTTAACTATAGTGAACAATACTTAAACTATGGTAACCTATACTTAACTATAGAACAATTTTAAAAGCATATTTTGCAATTGTATATAAAAACACTAAAATTACATCTTTTTAAAGTATTCTATTCATTTAATGTCTCAAACAGCAAGTTTGTTAAAAAAAAGAAAAATAACTCCTTGATTTTTTTGTTATTGTTATTTTTTGTTATATTTTGCAGAATGCAGAAATGGATTTTATGGAACAGACTGTACACAGAAATGTGGATTCTGTACAATTGGTACGTTCTGTAATAAGACAAGTGGAATTTGTCCAGATGGATGTCAGGGCAATTGGAGAGACTCAAAATGTTTAGGTAAAAAAAATTCATATACTAACAAATATTAAAATGTATGAAGGATATGGAGATAACGAACATTATTCAATATCAAAGCCATAAAAGAACACAAATTAGGACAAATAGAACAAACACGGACCTCCAAAACATCAGAGGTGGGATCAGGTGCCATGGAAGAGTAAGTATCCCCTGTAAACCGGTTATAGCCGCCGTGTGCTCCTTGTCATAATCGGAAAATAACGGAAGAATCCGTCATTAATTCAGTGTATAAATAATAGAATAAGAGTAAGTGTGAAAAACGTAAGTCAGCATTTGACACTCGCATAATTAGCTAAGAACCATAAAGGTTTCTTACTTTTCATCAATATAAGTACAATAAAAATTTGTCTACAGTTAAACTGATATTTAAAATCGAACAACTTAATGTCATCAATCTCTAATCACGGGTATTTAATGACAAAATGTTAATATAGGACATTGAATTAATTTAAAATATAAATAATAACTATGTCCTTATACCCTATCCTCAAAACTGTGAAATTACATTTACATATTCAATGCTGTATTCAATATCAGATTGCATAAACGGATTTTACGGTGAAGCCTGTGAATTCAACTGTGGTAAATGTAGCAAGGGGACCTTCTGTAATAACGTAACAGGAATATGTCCAAAAGGGTGTGAAGATCATTGGAATGGTTCTCAGTGTCAAGGTAATGGGAATTATTTTTATGGTTTATATTCCTAATCTTTTGGCAATTAAATTAAATTCAACGCCATTGTTTACGTTGCATATTTCGCAGTTCGTCTTGCAATATTTTATTTAAGCATTGAATTTTTATTTTTGGCTGTCTTCGGTCCTATAACACACCTGGCCGTGCCGATGAATTGAATGATAAATTTGTCGGCACGACCAGGTGTGTTATAGGACTGAAGACAGCCAAAAATATGAATTCAATGCTTATATTTACATTCTCTAACTTTCCTTCTTCATAATTGCTTATTTCGTTAACATTTAATGTGAATTTAGCGCCCTACAAAACTATCGTGGTTAATAGACGTAAGAGACGTTTGTGACGTCAGCTGACGTTAAGTGACGTTACAACTTAAAAATTACGCAAACAAACATTGCGATTAAAAAAGTGACAAATTAATTCTTAACGCACATTACGTTAATTTCTACGTTAATTTTTCATGGTTGTAGTTTTTCATTAAATTGAAATTAAACATTTTACATTTTGGTGTTTCTAAAGTATTGAAAATGCATATTGTTCCTACTGTGTATTCTAAAGCGCGGTGACAAGGTTTCGCGTGTGTTATAGAAATTTGAACGTCGTGGATTTCTAATGGATTTGATAAGGAAATAATACTGAATGTAAATATTTGATAATGTTTGTGCAGGGTTTTCGATCAGCTACAAGTATTAAAGACATCTACCCTGACACAGTAAGTTGAATAACAATTTTAAATATAGGCCTGAGTGTCTAAAAGTAAAACATTTGCACATCAGTCATATGGAGGATAATTAGAAAATCGAAAGAGATATTTCCATCTCACAGATAATTTTATTTATCAAATTAATCGTTTACATAATTCTCAAAACTGAACGCTGAATAACAGCCCAATGTCTGGTTTCGTCATGAATTACATATTTCTAATTCAACTTCTAGAATCGAGCTTATATCTCTCCGTTTTGACAAACTCGGGGATAATCACAGAACTAGTATGATTTCTTAAAACAATATGATATATTTCCAGCCGATAATGTTTAGTACAATATAGTCTTTGTATGCAATGCTTATAATTATAACTATAATTTCCTTGAGCCTAATTTCCGTGGATCTGCGTTGATGCAATCTTAAAAGTGTTTAATTTTTTATGAATTATTTTATATAGTTCAATTATATGTATTTACAAGAAAAAATGAAATATTACATATTTTACAAGAAATTAAATTTAACACAAAATCTTGTAGTTTCAAAGCAGGATATTGACAATATTTGTTTTTGTGACGTCACAAACTATTCGGACTTTGTTTTATTTTTTGCAGAAAAAGAAAAAAAATGGGCATAATTTGCTCAACTTTTACTACAAAATGAACAGAGCACAGACCTGCTCCAGAACAGCATTTACATATATGTATTACATTGATATTATCATGCTAAGTATTATATCAAATTGTTCATACGCAAGAGCATGCTTTACGTATGAACAATTTCTAAAACGAGGTAAATTATTGATTGGCAAGTTGATGAAACAAAAATATCAACAGTCTCGTATAAAGTCATCATTTCGTAAATTCTATGATCGATACAATGATTTTGTAAGCAAGTAAAATTTATCATTGGGACAAATGCTAACTAACTTGTTTCATACCAACTGTTAGCCCATTATTTATTTACTAAATTGACATCGAATTTTTCCGTTATTTTCCGATGATGACAGGGAGCACACAGTGGGGGTGACCGGTCGGCATGCGATGGTCACTCCTCCATGGCACCTGATCCCACCTCTGATATCTCGGAGGTCCGTGTTTGCTCTGCTCCTGTTTTGTATTATTTTAGGGACTGATATTGAATGCTGTTCGTTATCTCCATATCCTTCCTGTAGCAATCCCGCGCTCGTTGACTCATTCCTAATTTCGACGTGATATACACATTTTTCTGTAGAAATCCTTGAAATTTTAAATTTACGTCATTTTTCTGACGTCATGTAAATCATATATTGTCATGGATTTTGAAAATAATCAGTGCTTTGAAGTCTGCAGCAGATACCTCCCTGTTTTATAGCATACTTATATATATATATATATATATATATATATATATATATATATATATATATATATATATATATATATATATATATATATATATATATATATATATATATATATATATATATATATATATATATATATATATATATATATATATATATATATATATATATATATATATATTTCTCCGTCAAAGTTTGATTTTGGCGGCAAATATTCTTCATTACCAAATAAAGTCCTTCAAACACATTCTTTGTGTACAAAGCATGTCATATGAAGGAATTAATTTTTGTCCACATCTAATGTCTTCTTCCTGATAATCTGTGTTTTTACTCTTCCAAATTAAGTTTGCAGTTAAAATTTTAGCATACGTTTTGTCTAAGCATTCCTTATAGTTGAATTTACGAGGGCTATTCATTAAATAGTGAGACTTCTTCAATAAAGTAAGAAATAACATATGATTCTTTTCTATTTTATTTACATCCCTTCAAAATAATCACCCTTTACTTCAACACATCTTTGAAGTCGTTTTATCCAGCTTTGGAACGCGCCTCTATACTCCGAAAGAGGTATACTCTTTAGACACTGATATACAGCTGAACCCAATGCAGAACGAGAATGAAAACGCCTTCCAGATAGCATCTTTTTCAATTTAGGGAATAAGAAAAAGTCACATGGGGATAAATCTGGTGAATAAGGGGGGTGATCCAGTTGCTGTATTCCATTTTCCAACAAGAAATCTTGCGTGTACTTTGCAGTGTGTGCTGGGGCATTATCTTGCAAAAGCTTGATCCCCCTCATACCCGACTTTGGCCTTCTGTTTTTGTAGTGTTTTTGTACCTCAGACAGTATCTTTTTCACATAAACAACTTTAGTTACACTTCTGCCCTTTTTAATTGGAATCTGAGCGACAATCCCGTTAGAATCGAAAAAGATTGCATATAAAACCTTCCTTGCTGTTTTGCCACGTTTAGCAATGGTAGATCGTTTACTTTGTTTAAGTAGCCATATTTTGTTTCCCAACTTTCTCTCAGGTTCATAAAAATGTAGCCAAGTTTCATCCCCCGTAACAATTTCATGTAGACGTCTTTTATCACATTTCCCATAAATTTTCAAAAGTTTTCGAGAAATTTGTAATCGCTTTCTTTTTTGCTCGTCATTTAAAATGTGTGGAATCCACCTTGCAGATACTTTCCTGACTCCTAAATGTAGTTTTAAAATTTTAAAAATGCTACCCGATGAAATGTTCAGTTTCTTAGCAATCTGGTTTACAGTAACTCTGCCGTCTCTGTCGATGATATTTTTCACTGCTGCAATTGATTTCTCATTGATTATTGATCTTGGCCTTCCTGACTGTTTGATATTTTCAACTGAATCCCTACCAAGTTTGAAATGCTTTATCCATCGATAAACAGTTTTGATAGACACAACAGAGTTTCCATATAATGACACGAGTTCTTTGAAAATTTCTTTTCCCTTGATATTCATTAGAAAACGATATTTGATATACGACCTGATGTTCAGAATGTCCTTTCGGGACTTTCCTTCTGTCTTCATGTTAACAGTGTCCACAGGGTGGGTCCGAAAAAGATGCTTTCTTCGAAAACCGCTTTATAAATAGGCTGTGACTACGTTTCAGATCAGAAGTATGGAAGACAATAAACATTTTAAAAGAGGTTCCATTTCTATTAAGTGTAAAATTTAAAAGGAATACGTGTAGTGTCACTATTTAATGAATAGCCCTCGTATTGGTGCATGTGTTTATTCACATGAGAGTGAATATTCACATGCAGAGCGTGGTTATACATGTAACTAGTGAGTATTCGCTCGCAGATATCTTTATATTTCATTCATTTAATGTCACAAACAGCAGGAATTAATTTGATATAATCAAAATATTCATTAAAACTATTTATTTCTCAAAAAAAGGAATTATTTTGTAGAATGCAAAAATGGATTTTACGGAGCAGACTGTACACAGATATGTGGATTTTGTAAAATCGATACCTTCTGTAACAAGACAAGTGGAGTCTGTCCAGAGGGATGTCGGGGAAATTGGAATAACTCAAAGTGTTTAGGTAATCACAGCTCATATATTCACTAATAAATGCATATGGCACCATTTATGAAAATGCATGTACATTGTATGTTACGGGCACTTATATATATTGCTTATAAAAATCAAAATGCTGAGATTCATTTAGCTTTATTTGTTTTGATCTCATCAAATACAAATACAATTAATTTTACATTGAAGGCGATACATAAAAACGAACACAAATTGTCATAAATCTCTAATGCATTTTGTTAATGACAAAGTGTCTAAATAACACAAACTATAAAATAAATATGTATCTATAACATGTAAATGTAAGTCATTTATGTCCTGGAATCAAAATCGTCAAATTCAAACTTACAAACAGTATTCATATTCTTTGCTGTATTTTATAGAGTGCAAAAACGGATTTTACGGTGAAGCCTGTGAATTCAACTGTGGAAAATGTAGCACGGGCACCTTCTGTAATAACATAACAGGACTATGTCCAAAAGGGTCTTATGATCGATGGAATAGTTTTCAGTGTCAAGGTAAAGGGAATGATACTTTTTTAATTCCTAATCTTTTTACAATTCAATTTAACGCCATCGTTCACTTTGCAAATTTCTCTGTTAATGCGTTACATCATTTAATGATGGAATAATGCATATTTCTTGTTGCAGATGGTGGCATTTCAAATGCTTCAACTGGAATCATATACATTGTTTCAACACTTGCTGTTGTAATCATTATCTATGCAGTGGTAAGGCTTGTATACAAGAAAATTAAACGGAGACACCAGGATACAGGAAAGGACACAGCAGAAATCATGCCTGGAAAGCTTTACGATCAAATACATGCAGCTGAAACGATAATCGATCAAACCTATCAAAAGATAACTCCCCAATCGGACAGTTCTCATTATCAGGAAATGTACCACTACATCAATGAAGAACTCTCTGGAGACAAATAGTTTGGTGAACTCATCATGGCGTTGCTTTAGATTGTTAACACCCGTGTTTATAAGAAGTTAGTTTTTAAAACGACAATAAATTGTTTTCTATGACCTGTCTTGCCATATTCAATAAGATATGAAAATCTATTTCATCTATTCATTTCATTGACAATATCTCTGTGGATTTCGGAGACCACATATTCCAACAATCTTTTGGAATTTCCATGGGTACCAATTGCGCTCCATTATTAGCAGACCTATTTTCATATTCATATGAAGCAGAATTTGTGAAAATCATCTGCGTGTAAAGAAGAAAACACTTGCTATGGCTTTCAACTCGACATTTAGATATATATCGGCAAAGTATTGTCAATTAACAATTGTCATTTCCATTCCTATGTCGATGCGATATATTCTGGGTAGCTTGAGATGAAAGATACCTCAGAGTCTGACATATATGTTTATCACTTGGATATTTTACTTGAAAAAGACGTTAATGGTAATCTAACGACCAAGATACTAGTATATGATAAACATGATGACTTTTCTATCGTCAACTTCCCTTACTTATGCAGCAATACTCCTTCATCATCTACATTCGGAGTGTATATATCTCAATTGATACGATACGCAACAGCATGTTCTCCAAGTTGATGAATCAAGAATATTAGTCTTGTTTCAAGCCATCATTTCGTAAATTCTATGGTCGATACAATGACCTTGTCAGCAAATACAATTTATCGTTGAGACAAATGCTGAATGACGTTTTTCATGCTAATTTTTAGTCCATTATTGAAACACGGAAATGACGACGAATTTTTCCGTTATTTCCCGATTATGACAAGGAGCACAAGGCGGGTGTGACCGGTCAGCAGGGGATGCTCACTCCTCCATGGCACCTGATCCCACATCTGATGTTTCAGAAGTCCATGTTTGCTCTGCTCCTCTTTTGTATTGTTTTATGGACTTTGATATTGAATACTGTTTGTTATCTCCATATCCTTCATTTCTCGAATTTTTATGTTTTCTTTTTTAGTTGCTAGGCCTAATGTTACGTAAAATGCACACAATTTTTTCTTTTTGACTTCAGACCGCTTTTAAAATATTTGATGAAGAAATTACCTTAGAAAATTTTATTTTCTGTGTCATATATCATAATAATTTGTTCCCATACATCTATTCTTTTTTACTTTAACAATGATTTCTGTAGGATATTCATAAGTAAGTTAGATTGTTTTGTTATTTCATCACGTTATTTTTTTCAACATCAATTTCATTGGATATAGAATGATGAAGACCAATGGATTTTAATTTCATGTGCAAAGGATAGTAAAGTTTGAAATGATATAAAAGAAATATTCACTTAAATTGACGAAAATGGAGGGTGTCAAGATGCACAATGCTTTTACTGTAAACAAACAGTGTTCTCTTAATCTTTTAAAGTTTAAACAAGATATAACTGACTAAAGATTGTACAGAGTAACCTTTTCATATATTGAATACATAGAACTCCCTAGAATCATTGTATATCATCACTGTACACATCATTTTTTATAATGAACGTAAACATGAATTATAGATGTCTTTTTTAGACGATGTGATGCTAAAAATTTGGTGTATAGAAAAATTAACAAAGAATATAATAGATTTAGAGTTTGTACTTATAACCATAATGTAGAAACTGAATTGAAACTTCCTTATTCGGTTAGGAATAGAGCGATCTGATTGAGGGAAAAATATTTTCTAATAGGAAGTTTTTACAGTTGCATAGTTTTGGAATATATTAACCACTGGTTACCATATGTTTCAAAAGCAATATTTATCATGTGTAAGGAAGGATATGCATTGTGGGTAAACTATCGATCCTCGATACTGACTGTCTACCTTAGGTAAGACTGATTTGTTATAATGTTCTTCAATGTTTTCCTCGTTTCAAATTTCAGATAATTGCAGGCTGTTGAATGACATAATTTCCTTGTTCTTTGCCTTTTCTTTTTATTTGTAACATTTAAACAGTTGGCATTTTGTGTCACGAGTAACAAATAAATATGGAGAGGATGAAGGCTCTCACTATTATTATAGTAATTTTCCGTGTGTTCTTCACTGCTGCAGCAAAATGTTTAGGTAAGGCTTTTAAAATGTATTACTTTATTTTCTTCCTTCAATTTCTAAAAGTAATATATTCAAATTAAAAAAAAATAAAACTTTTCAAATGAAATTTTTAAACATACTTCAACTGCATGCTTTTAAAACAGGATTGATTGGGTGATAAACGACTTTTTCTGAAGACATTTACGTTGAAACTCTATAAATTATATCAATTCAACACAACTGATATAGATAATCATATAAGTTCATGTACAGAGAGACAGAAAAAAACATATATTATCCGAATATGTAAAAAAAAAAAATAATGACTCTGAAAGGTTTGATCAAGTTTTGAAGTCAAGGGGTAGCAGATAGAACGGAATTATACTCTTTTCTCTGCTTGAAAACTATCCAAATTGGAAAAACTGGTTGAACATTCTATGAGAGTTTCAAGTGTTAAATTTTGATGATCGACCGACGACTTATGCGCGATAAATAGTGGAGACAAACGAGAAAGTGTCATTCGGTGACAAATAATTCATAAAAAGGGAATTCGTGTGTGTGTGTGTTTTTTTTAATCTGTAGAAAACCTGAGTCAGATCGATTCAATTAGAGGTTTTCCATCCCAGAGTACATCATATGATAATGGACATCATGCAGACAAAGCAGTGGATGGGCTTTTGCAAGTCGGTGTTGATGAAGGAACATGCAGTTTTACGATAGGAGGACACAATATAAAGAAAGCTTGGTGGAAGCTTCCGTTGAAAGAAATGTGTAACGTGGCATATTTAGAAATATATTTTAGAAGATCAAGTAAATATTTCATTTTATAGTTGAAACATTGAAGTCAGAAAAAAATTATTCCTGTTTCTTGCTTTATTGTCTTTCCGATTTAATTAATAACAATGATATACAAGAAAATGTCAAAAACACATTTTCAAAGTTCAAAAATTTAGAAACTGTTCCTGATTGTTATGATTTTTTTATTTTTAGTCAAACAATTTTGCCAAGAAACATAAGGATAATCATGTATATTAATTTGATTTTACGGTTCCGAAATTTAGGTAATGATAGCCAAGTGATGCATAAATGTTACACGACAAGTCGCGGTTTGTGCCAAATTGTCCTCGCATCTTACAAATTATTATTTCTCAAAATTATTTCAAAGAGTATGATTTTTCGTGATATTATTAATTTATGATTGTACAAAACTTGCTTTATGTATAATTTGTTTTGATGTCAATGTAACATACTATACGATTGATATAAAATGATAGAAATGATATGTCACAAAAGTAAATTATATTTCTTTACGTTTTTTAAAACTCATTTTCATAAACATTCAACATGCTTTCTTTAGCCCCTTAAGCAAAAGTATTAAGGAATTAATTTATATATATATATAAAAAATATATTAAAAAATTATTTATTGACTTTCCAGAGAAGAATATACCATTTAATATTTTAAGTACTATATTCATTTAGCTGTTAATCGACACGTTGGATTTTCTGTGTTTGTGTTTAACGACTCATCGTACACTCCTCCATCAAACTCATCTGAGCATAAAGTGTTCACTCACAATATCTCTACCTGTCTTGAACGTGTGACTAAAGTAACCATCAATAAAGAGACACAGGGAGTAGCTCTGTTTAACTCAAAGTTCCGTCCTGTCAATACAACATGTGCGGGTTATGAATCTGCATTCGCAACAATTGAAATATGTGAAGTAAAGGTGATGGGTACGTGTTACATTGTATATAAAACAAAATTGAATTCATTTGATTAATATTCTAAAATTAAAACTGACGATGTGGATATTTTTTTATTGAAAATCATATTAGAGTGTTTTAACTTAATTTGAAAAAGAAAAATTTAGACTAACAAAATCTAAATTGTTTCCTTCAGGTTGCCCTTCACAACATTACGGTAAAGGCTGTGCTCCGTGTAATCATAAATGCCGTGATAAACAGTGTGATGCTTTTAATGGTTCCTGTATTGATGGATGCAGCGAAACAGTCATAGATTCGCCAGACTGCTCTGGTAATCTGTCTATATATCAACCAAATCTTTCTCTCTCTCAGTTTGTTTTTTTTTTCAAAATTTCATACATATGAAATATGAAGATCTTTTTTTTTCTTAACATAATCAAAATTTACTGTGTACCTTGTCCAAATAAATTGATTCAGGGCAATTTCCCACTAACATAAATATTTTATCTATGAGACCAATCTCTTTTTTCATAGTTTCTGTTTACCTATATCTGAGCTGCTTTTATTGATAAAAGTATTTTAATTTGACATATGATGAAGCAAATGATTTCATCATACATTAATTTTTATGATTAGATGACTTAAAAAAATCAAACATTCCCTTCTTTCTGTTTTAAGTTTGAGGTTCACCTCTTCAAATTCTTTTTTTATGGCAGAATACACAAAAGGTGTGCAACCGAACTAACGCCAAAGCAAATTATATATTTATCGACAAATTGGATAAAATGTATTTTCACGTCTGAGTTCTCTTTACTTTTTTCAAAATACAACCTGTAAACGGTGTAATTCTAACACATTTCAAATGTATTGTAGATTGCAAAGATGGCTTTTATGGAACAGACTGTTCACAGAGTTGTGGCTTTTGTAAAATTGATACCTTCTGTAACAAAACAACTGGAATCTGTCCTGAGGGGTGTCGGGGTAACTGGGACCACCCACACTGTGCAGGTACATGAAAAGTGAACATTAATGAATTATTTTTTTTTAATCAAATAGAGCTGTTGAAAAGTCAAAACTCTCAGCTGCTTGATATGACCCACAACAATGGAATCCGAATTCACTAAATTAAAGCAGACGTTCTTTGCATTTTGAAAAGGGAAGGGGGGGGGGTTACGCTACTCACACGTCCTGAAGGAATATTTTATAGCTTAAATATAACGAAACAATACAGTACCACATACCTCTACCTGCTCACCTGAAAACAGGGTAGTTCTTAACCCGCAAATTTGGCAGAAATTGTGATTTTGCCAAAAAATAACACAGTGCAAAAATACAGGTACATAAATTAAATATATGGCAATTCAAAACTGAAGTGAATTGCAGTTATATATCTTAATAACCAAAATTTAAAAAAAAAAGATAAAAACCAAAATAATAGAATTATACAGCTCAAGAAAATGCTTTGATTTACCTTTTACATTCAATTGTTTTAAATGAAATGTACTGTATTGGAAGAGAAATTTATTGATTGAGAAAGGGTCAAATGTAAGATATTTATTCTTATGTAAGTCTTAAATCATCGTTCAAATCGCTTCTTTTTTTAACCTTTCCTTAGTCTGCGCAAATTGTAAAAAATATGCGACTTGGTTTTGAAATGATTTAGGTTTTTTCCAGTTCTTTTTTGTTTTTGAAAATACTTTACTTGTATGATGTCTACTCTATTTAATCTAAATGCTTTCTCCTTCTCAAACTAATCCTACAACAAAAAAACATATATAATATATTTTATACATCTTATATGTTCTTCCAATTTAGTGTGTAAAAACGGATTTTATGGAGCAGACTGTGAATTCGATTGTTGTAGATGTAGCAATGGAACTTTCTGTAATAATATAACAGGGGTGTGTCCGGAAGGATGTCAGGATCATTGGAATGGTTCTTTATGTCAAGGTAAAAGGAAAATTTGTCTTATACACACATTTATCACAAACAGTGGTTTTTCTCAAAGATTTATTATTTATATCTAGAATACAGTATGTTTATTTTTTTTTCAAAAGCGGGGAATCCTGTGGCTTATCTATATTCAAGGTTTTAAAAACGTTGACATATATATATGTTGACAAATATATAATTTAGCATATTGTATATATATTTTTAAAGAAATTGAATCTATTAATATAATTCTTTCTTAATGCAAGGACTGTCCAAAATTTCTTAAACAGAGTCGATAGAAAATAATTAAATGTATATTTTTAATGTAATCACTTTAATTAACTGAAAGATATAAACCATGAATGCAGGTTTTAAAGGTAAATAGTGGCATAATTTGGCAAGTTGACAATTGAATGAAAGTAAAAGGCACCACGTTTATCAAAGAGTTTGGTTGTTTGATATCCATTGACGTCATTTCAAAGAAAATATCAAAATCTGAAACAGAAACAGACACTGTAGTATTTTTTATGTCAAGATCACAAGGATATATCGTATCTTGATCAGAATGGAAAATACCATTGTTAATTTTTGAATTTGTCAAGGAGTTTGTTGATGAACAAAAGAGCTTGCTTAAGTTCAGTGGTCGATACAATAACCTTGTAATCAAATACAATTTATTTTTGAGTCAAATGAAAACTGACGTTTTTCATACTAATTGTTAGAACATTATTTACAGTTGAATTTTCACGATTATGAGAGGGAGCACACGGCAGATGTAATCGGTGGGCAGGGAATGCTAACTCCCCCATGGAACCTGATCCCACCTCTTGCCCTGGCCCATGTTTTCATGAGTTCAATCTCGATTTCAGTCTTACTTTTGCACCATCTATTCCTTTTGAAAAAGTGAGACGGAAATCTAAACTGTCCTCATTAAGTTTTTTTCTTGCCTCAAGTCTTATCTTTTGGTTCGTGTTTACCCCTCTTTTAATTATTTTCAGTGTTTTGTGGACTTTAAACTTAATTCTGTTCATTATATCCATATTTTTCTTCTTAAAATACAACACTGAATGATTATGTTCTCATATTTTTCTATAGAAGGTATTATGTACCTTCGTCACTTTTTACGATATGCATCATGTAACAAGAGTGTATTTTCATCGAGAACAATCAGTCCAAGTACGATTGGAATTCTTTAAACAATATATGAAATTGTTTCCGTCATAAGTACATGCTTACAACATGATGTCGCTTCTATCACTTTTACCTGTACACATTTATAACCTAATCAAACAATAATAAGAAAAATACTTTGGTTATTTTTTTTCCGTGCAATTTCGAAGCTAATGTCTTACGAACTTTTCCCCCTAAAACACTTTTCATAGAACTGGCTTCAGTATACATTTCAAATTTTCAGAATGTGAAGCTGGATTTTACGGGCACGAATGTGAATTCACATGTGGTAGCTGTAGAAATGGAACGTACTGTAATGCAACCAACGGGGTTTGTCCGGATGGATGTGAGAATCATTGGGATGGGACAATGTGTAATGGTAATACTGTTTTGTCAGTTTGATTCTGTGTTTTGTACGTATAATTTTGTTTTAAATACCATATCAAATGACCATCTAAAGATGTCCGCATGGCGCTATGGCTGTAACGTTTATACGACGTGAGTAGCAGAGTAAGGAGTTGATCCTTATCTTGCAAGAAATTGAGACTTGTCCTCCAAATGAATTTTTTACATATCCAGTTTTGCAGGAGGTACATAAACAAAAAAAAATCCCCTCTGCTCTGTGTCTTTGAATTCCGAGTATAGGTCCAAAATTCATAACCTCTTACCCTTAAATTGCAGCTTAAGTAAATTGTCATTGTGCGTAAAAGATCCTCTTTAGAGGGAGAACGAACAACAAGAAAAATGAAAAAAAAAAACAACAAATAAATAATTATTTATACTTTGATGAAAAAAATGAATTTTTACTTGGGCAAAAATTAATTAACGTACAGAAAAAAAACTGATATTAAAATTATGTTTAAAATTAAAGAGATGTTCAGTGGCAATATGTCACAGAGAATCTGTGTACGTGTCATTATATTTTATTCAGTGGTATAAGAGGAGTAGCAGATAAGCAATAGGTACTATTCAATATCATAGAGATAATGACACTGTCTGTGTTTTGTCATTGCAACCTCAGAATATGTGTCAATCCAAAAAGTTAATTAAAGGTAGAAAATGGCTAAATGAAACAACAGTTCTGAAAAAAATGTCATTATATCTTATTCAGTGGTATTCTTTTTTCACCTCAGTTTGTTCAGGGGGATTTTATGGCTCAGACTGTGAATTCAACTGTAGCAAATGCAAACACGGAACTTTCTGTAATAACGTAACAGGAATATGTCCAGACGGCTGCCAGGATCACTGGAATGGTTCTATGTGTGACGGTAAAATTATTTTAAGCTAAATTAAAAAATTTAGCATTTTTCCAAAGGATTTATGCTTTTTATATATGTAAGTCATCTTGAAATTTAAATTTTATTGCAAAAGTTTAAGAAAATTAACCTAAGCCCCTATTAATTGCAATGTCTTTTAAACCTTACAAGTTTTAATTTCTATAGGATGCTTTTTGTTCTTTGAGATGAAATATATTTATTTTCATATTTAACACATTGACTATCATAGCATGTGAAGAGGGATTTTATGGGCAGACATGTTCAGATACGTGTGGGCATTGTAGAAATGAGACGTACTGTAACATTACTACTGGTGAATGTTCTAGTGGTTGTGACAATTATTGGGATATACCAATATGTAAAGGTAAACCTGATTTATATGTACCCGGTACTTTAATGACTAAAACATATCCTTTTCCTTTAGAACAAGAAAGCAATAAGTAATGATGAGATAGAAAATTATAATACAGACGACATTTAAGGGGGAATCAGATAAGAAAAAAAACCTTGATAATTGACCATGATTTTTTTAATTTCTTAGAATGCAAAAACGGATATTTTGGGCTAGATTGTGAGGACAAGTGTGGAAACTGCGTAAACGGAACGTACTGTGATAAAGTGAATGGAACTTGTCTTGATGGATGTCATGACCACTGGAATGGATCCAAGTGCAATGGTAAAATGATAATTTAGCAATAAAGACTTCTCAATAACTAAAATCTGAGTGCTGTATATTAAAATAAATAATACATCTGCATTTCCGTCTGTAGATTCATTGTTACTTCTTAATAAAACATGTAAAAGATTTAATTGGTATTTTTTATTTTAAAAATTATATTGCATGTGAACATTTAATCATTTAAGTATATGACGTTGTTTATATAAGTCTTCGTAATTTATGTAATTTATTGGTTTATTTATTTATCTATGTAATAATTTTAGTTTGTGAGGATGGATTTTATGGGATAAAGTGCGATTATCAATGCAGTAATTGTTTGAAAGGGTCATGTGAACAAGACACTGGACACTGTGTCGGTGGTTGTTATGGGGGTTGGGAAGGTGCAAAGTGCGAAGGTTTGTATCCTCACATTCCTTATAATCATCATCATACACTGAGTAACCTAACATAATATTCACCTGTCTTGAAGTAACTTAAAAAACACATGCTGATCTGTTCACAATCTTTTTAAAATCTGTTCAAATTCCAGTGCACTGCATTTTTGTACAAAATGACAATGTTTTAACGTTCTCTCTTTCATCATGAATATAGCAAACAACCACGGGTACTTGTGGACAGGATCCACCCTAAATTTTTAACTCCAGGGCTTGTTAGAAATTTTTTGGCAAATTATATTAATTACACTTATACATCATAAGTACAATAGAGAAAAAATCGTTAAAACAACTAAATAATCGCTCAATTATCATGATTATAAGAGAGAAAAATATGCACTCCAGTTTGTTTACGTTGTACCCCCACTGGTATGAATGGGTTTTAAATCATGTATTTATTTTCTTTCAACCTAAAGTGTCGATTTACACTGTCTCTACATATATTTCTGTCAAACCAACTTTTTTATCTTGCTTTTTTTCTGATGAGTTTGTGGATGTTATTATAACGTCTCATGCAAAATTTATTTATTAAGTATTGTTCATTAATTTAATGAAGTAATTTTGTTAACAGCAATTATCATATCATCTGACCCAGACACAGGGGGAATAGTTGTTGGACTTCTCACTGCCTTCGCACTGTTTGCACTCGTTGTCATTATAGTAATTAGGATTCTAAGGTATTGTTATTTTTGTTTACCTTACCTGTTCTCATTGAATGAAAATACAAGGAATATACAATACTGTGAAAGCAGAGATTATTATAAAATTCTCACCATTTGATAGACTTTATGTTAAATAAATGCCATCAACTGGTTACTAACTTTTCCAAACAATATTCAAATACATGGAATATGAGATTCTTTAATTTTTTACAGGCGAAAGATAAAACAAAAGGAACGAGGGGATCAAGAATGCTTGTCCACAGCCGTGGAGTATAAACAAAAGTGTAAACCTGAAGAAAAAGGATATGTAAATCTCGGTGGTAAATTTAACAGAGGTTTAATAGTTTGCGCAAAATCAGCAGTTTTAGCAATTAATTTTTCCATACATGTAATGTCTGTTGTAATTATCCATTTCCTGACTAGAATTTATATCTTTTAGAATCATTTTTACTTTAAAGTATGGTATATTCGAAGAAATATACATGTGTAATAACCTAAGACGTACATGACATTTATCTGACTATGTATGCTTTTTAAAGGTCATCTTTCCGTAGCATCACCTGACAATATATTACAGAATTCTGTGTCAAACGGTGAATACTATAATACTACCCAAGTGTGTACTATCATATTTGTGCAGGAGCTTTACAACATCATTGCTACAAAAAGCAGGGAAAAGAATCGCGATTTTCAATTGGAATATAAGGTATTAAGACCCTACTATTTAATGAAAGCTAATATATATATTTTCCTCTATCTGAAGTGCGATAATCAAAACGATCAAGAATTTACAATATATATATCTGGAGAAATAAATTTCAAGCCTATACACTGGAATGCAAGCAGTATCAATAGTGAACAAGAACCCTCCATCGACACCTTGATTTTTAAGAGGTGCCAAAAGTCATGCCTCGGTGTAAGCATCCGTAATTATTATTTTACTTTTTAGAGACTACCACGTGCGGATGAAAGCAAATGCCTTACAGCGCAGAGGAAAGAAAACGTCACAAAGAACCGATTCAAAACTACATTTCCCTGTAAGACTTTTTTCTAAAATTATACATTTTTACTTTTTTTTTTTTTCGAGTGAGAGTTGGGCATATGTATAATTACATGTATGTATAATGACAAAAATGTAATAAGCATAATAAGTTTTTGTGCAGATGACGATTTTAACGCTCATTATGATAAAACCGTGTCATTAACTACTAGTGTAAAGATCATTTAGAAATCTCTTATTTAGTTTTCTTTATCAATTTCTTAATCAATTAAAATTAAACGTTTAATTGTTCATCCTGATTGGTATAGATGAACATTCGAGGGTTGTTCTTCAAGAGAAATGGGAAGTAAATGACAACGATTACATCAACGCAAATTATATAAAGGTATGTTTTACAATGTACTACTGGACTTTTTTGTGGATCACTAATCTTTCTTAGGCATAAGTTGAAGGTTTGGTTTATAAAAGCCTTATAGTTTCATGGTAATAGACATGTACCCATAACTTTTTCGAGGTCCATTACACAGAAATGTACGGTATGTCAAATTCAGCATCTGAAGCAAGTCCATTAGTGTGCATCCTAAAATGAAGGTTTATATTTGTTTCCAATCGTTTTAAGATAAGATAAACGTAAAGAATGCACCTAGGAAATAGTTTTTCTAAGTAGTTGATCATGGTCAATACACCACTTACATTCACATTCTCTTTTCTTCATCAATCTCCGTTATTTTTAATATGAAGTTTCATTTACTGTTTATTCATTTGAATATATATATAATATCTTCTATAATTGATTGTTGCCTTTTGTTGACCTTATTAATTAGATACATAATATGGTCATAAAGAGTTTTTTTTTCTTTTGATAGAAAATATAGGTGTTATCCTATTATAATTTAATTTTGTTTTTATTCTAATCTCTCATTGGTTGATTTCCGAAAAGGAACACAGAATAAAACATAATAACCTGGTTTGGTATGGGGACACACCCCCTTGACAACCAGCTGAATCATCTGTATCCATACAATCCCCCCATTTCCAGTCCTTGAAATTCATGGAAAATTCCAGATTTAATAAATGTACCTTCAAAACTTCAAACAGTAGCTCGATCTTACCTCGTATACACAAACATCATGGCTGCTAGATCTGTATATCAGTTATTACCTCCCCTTGTTTCATATCACTTCCGTTACTAGGGATGTATTATTGAGCGGCAAATTTGAACTCATAGAAAGCAACACAATTTTACACCCACAGTTGTTTAATTATTTTAAAATTAAATTATAAGGAATGACTCTAATTCTTGGCCAAATTATTCGATGATAACCTAGTTTGGGTCAGTTTACGCTTTTTTATAATCCGCTTCGCCAAACCAGGTTATCATCGAATAATTTGGCCAAGAATTAGAGTCATTCCTTAAATCCTAACTTGAAAATACTATTTACACTGTCTTGTTTTAGGATCATAAAAGGGAAAGGCGTTATATTGGAGCCCAAGGTAAAAAAAAATCACATACATTTGTTATATTTTTGTTATTTTATGAATAAACGTAATTTAAAATTTCTAGGAAAATAGTTCAATTTCTATACCATTATACTATTAAGCATGGATACATCTCAAATACATTGTTTAAATGCTTTGCAAAAAGTAATACTTTATTCATATTTTCAATGAAGGTCCACGAAAGAATACTTTGGCCGACTTCATAAGAATGATATGGCAAGAAAACATAGAATGCATAATAATGTTGACGAATTTAGTTGAAAATGGAAAGGTATTGTAAACTGTCAATTTCACTTTTTCTCCTTGACAGTGTTTTAAACTTATATTGGCAAAACATTATGTTCCCTTGTTTTTTTTTTCAGAATAAATGTGCTAAATACTGGCCAGATAAAGGAAAGTCTGTATGTATCGGGAAGTGTACACTTAGTCATTTAGAGGAAACGATGTATGCTTTCTACACAGTTCGAATGTTCTCATTTCAGAGGAGTGATGTACGTTTCTTTTTTTATGTTATTAACATGTTATTAAATGATTAACAAATCAATATAAGCTTTATTATTAAGAATGAAAATTATACTGTATAAATAAAAATAAAAAGAAAAAATATGTAAGCAGATTTTTTAAGATGAGAAACTATGTATTGCATTTGATACTGTTAAGGTCATATATTTGCTGTAAGCATTTTAATCTTGTCCATCACAATGCGTATCTTAAGCCCACACACAAAGTATATTAAACTTTCAATTTTTTGTTCTACAGTCAAATGACATAAGGATTATCAGCCAGTACCACTACACAGCCTGGCCAGATCACGGTACTCCAGAAGAGATAGGACTCGTTCAGTTCCACAGAGCTGTTACTAAGAGATATGAACCTGGAGCTCCTTTACTGGTTCACTGCAGGTTAAAATTGTCGAATCATGCAGAATGCATTCTTATTTTTACAAAACTCTTTTCAAATTGACTCGCAAGGTACGTTTTTGTAAATCATGTGATAAACTTTTGCACCAAAATTGTAAAATAGTACAATGTATGAATATTTTAAAATCATGAAGAAAATGGTATCACCATTTGCTAAGATAGACATGGCAATCGGATAATTAACAGTGATTACATGTCTATCCGGACTAACATGATAATTAATTAAATGCAAGTTATTGATATTAAGTGAATTTATTTTTTAATGCATAAAGCTATGAACGATTCTGTTTTTTAAAAAAGGTAAAAAACAAATCATGGTTGCCTGGGAAAAATCATCTGTTAGATAATGCTAATAGTAAAACTTATTAAAATGGTCAAATAACCCTCAAAACCTGGAAAATCAAGCTTAAAACTGATTAATTAGATGACCAAAAGTTTTCAAATTTTTTGCTGCAGCTACATTATTTTCTAGAGAATTCTTTCTGGTAACAGAAGAGCTTTGAAGAACCTTGTTTATTTTTAGCGCGGGGGTAGGCAGAACAGGTACCTTTATTGGTCTGGACTCCTTACTGAGACAAGGACGAGAAAAGGGGCGGATCAACGTTTTTGAGTTCGTCAAACAAATGAGAGAGGACAGAATGTCTATGGTCCAAACATTAGTAAGAATGGAAATCATTCTTGAATCACATATTATAAATCTAAAAATTCTTGATAGGAATTTAAACATTAAAAAAAACATTTTAAAAGCTTAGAACACATTAAATGAAAATAGCTTTATATATAAATGTGAAAGAACGTACTTTATAAGAAGGGTGGGGTTCAACAAATGGACCATTCAAATATATACCTTTTTTTCATAATTGATATCTTAATCTATCAGTTATTATTTGGCAAAGAAAAATTCCAAAAAATTAGTTTTACCATTTGATCGCTTAGTTTATTTTTATATGGAGCTCTTCTTCTAAAGGAGATCAATATAGTCAAAAAATGGCCAGCACTACTCAGTTCTTTTAATACTCATATGTATCACATTACAATTTAAACCCCCAGGAGCAGTACGTATTTCTCCATAAAGCTTTGCTGTGTGGATTCCAAGAAAGAGTCACACTCATATCAGAATATGATCTTGTCACAAAAGCCATCTCCCTCCTCAATGACCCGGCGCCATTAAATCAACAACAATTATATAAGGACTTTAAAGTAATGTTAACAAATTTTAAATATGTTATTCTATATGTAACTATTGATTATGATTTTCTCATCATCATGCACGCATTTAAATTACCTGTATTTTGGTTTTTTACTTTTTTAAAATCAGAATTATCAAGAAAATAAAACAAACCCAAACATTTCATTTACTCTCCCTGTATTACAGTTTCTGGAAACAATAAAACCAGTGTATGATGAGGAATGTAAAGAAGAAGCCATGAATGATGAGAACAGATCCAAAAATGTTGATATTGACATTTTACCAGGTAATCCGTTCTCTTTCTGTGCTAAGGAACAGATTTCCTTTTTATACCGTATAGTTATATAATCACCTTAAAAAAATTGTCTGATCAATTTGTCCTTCTCATCAAACAAATATATTTTTCAGTGTCAAAATATCGACCATTTCTCTCCTCATTTGTGGAAGGGAGAAATGACTATATAAATGCTGTCATTGTTCCAGTAAGTAGCAGTCACTGTGAACTAAGTAAAAAAATCTCACAATGTAGAATACCTCCTCTCAAAGTATTCTTAAAAGCGAATTACGAAATCAAGGAAACAGTATATGAAAACACAAATCATTTAGAAGGGTTGATCCAAAATACATTGGATTTTTTTCTATATATATTTTATCTGTTTTTAGTGAAAGCGATGGAAAATTAAGTATTAGAATATACATACCTGTTAAATGTTGTATATTTAAAATTTATTTTAAATAAAAAAAATTATTCTAGTCATACACTGCTTCCTCTGGGCTGATTCTGACACAGAGCCCCCTCCCGGATACAGAAGTAGATCTGTGGAGGTTGTGCCTTGACCATCAGATCGGGGCAATCGTGGTACTGCATGACAGTGATGAGGTACAGTAAATCAAAGTAATAAGACTAATAAAATTTTTTTTTACGTTTTTATCTTTCAATTTGAATTTTGTGAATTTTTCCTTAATCATTTATATTCAGTTTTCTTTTTAATTGAAAAAAATAGGGTAGATGATTCTGATCAGATTGATAATTTTTTAAAAACATATTATCTTTAGAGGTAAAGAAGGAAGATGAAGAAGAAAATGAAGAAGAAGAAATTCTTTTAATTTTTATATGTTGTAAGTTTTAAATCGCTCTTTTAGGAAAATCGTTGGTTACCTGCCAGAGGTGAAAATCGTTCATTACCACCATATCTGATAACAGCTAGAAAGACTGGAACAGATATTGATGGAGTCAGTCAGAATAGCCTGCTTATTTTACGGGATGTAAGTATGTGTATACATGTAGCTGTAAAAACTACAGTTATATTTTTGAAAGTACAGTAAAACACGAGTATAACGAAGCGTCAAGTAAGGTCGGTTTTGCTTCGCTATCAGTGTTTTTTCTGTGAAGTTAATAATTACATGTATATATTGAAACGTCATGAAGAATAAACATCATTTTGTTATGATCGTCAATTAATGATAAGCATGTTTACTATAGATGTTCTTAACTTTACATTATCAAACGAGGTTTATTTGTAAATTTATCCTTATACGAAAGATAATGTTACTTCGTGATGCCATCAAATACAAAAATAAAAGCTAATTTCCTATATGTAGGGAGATACACGAAGTATAACCGTCTTTGGAGTAGATTGCAGAAATGATCATGATGATGAAGTTATCAAATTGGCTGAGATGTTGTTGGAAAAAGAAAAGGAATCTAATTTGACCTCTCTTGTAATAAGCAAGTATGTACGATGTTAGTTTTTTTTC
This sequence comes from Saccostrea glomerata, assembly GCA_003671525.1. Classification (NCBI taxonomy): domain Eukaryota; kingdom Metazoa; phylum Mollusca; class Bivalvia; order Ostreida; family Ostreidae; genus Saccostrea; species Saccostrea glomerata. The sequence goes on from PRKT01001415.1 coordinate 33,242, forward strand.
TAGTACATGTACGCGATCTTTCTTATGCTGGAAAAATATCTGTATTCAGTAGCTTTAGAAGAGTTCCTACAATAAACAATTTATTTGTTCCTCATTTATAATATGTGGGCAACTACATCTTTACCATCCATGTATTGTTCAACACAGGGATGGTGCTGGTCCAGCCGGGGTGTTCTGTGTTTTACATAACGCCCTTCAACAACTTCGTATGGACGGAGAGGTGGACATATTTACAATTGTCCGACAGCTGCAGACTAGGAGACCAGAAGTCATCAACAAGCTGGTGAGGAAGACGGATATAATTATTCTTATTCATAACAAGTACAGAGAGTTAAATATGTCAGGCAATTGCTCACCCCTTCCTTAGAATAATCATTAGTATGCGACTGATATGACTTTCTGGGCAATCGCCAAATGTTGTTAGCGATAGACAGAAGGTTGTTAAAGCCCGAAAATGCATTGTAAAGCACAGATTACGTAATACTGGATATAGTGACTATACGAAACTACAATATTTAGCAGGCGGTGTAGGGAACTTTCGTTAACTGAGGTTTATATGCTTAATTTGAATACAATGCAGAATTCATTGATGTAGACTATTAAAGGGGCACAAATAGAAGGTGCTGGTGTAATATCTTGGCGAACAAGGAAACAAATGTTTATAGGAACTGACACTCCTCTAGTGATACATTTTGCTAAGCTTCCTCTCTGATCATAATTACTTTTCAAATTTTATATAAAACTTAAACCATTATTTCGAATTAGACGATCTGTGATGTCAATTGTAATGCTATGGAATAAACTGTATTCATACTGTCTGCGTTTAAACAGTCCGAATTTTTCGAATTTCACTAGACTAAGTGTAAACAATGCCATGTCCTATAAACGTAATAGACCTTTGGCCTTCCAGCAAATATGCTTTAATGTGGTAAAAAAGGTGATGTGGTTAGTTACCCAGCATTAAAATAGTTTATGCAAACCTCTAAAAGGATCATAACAAGTTATAAGTATCACTTTTTATATATCATTCAAAATATTTTTTTTTACTTTAGGAAGATTACAGGAAATGCTACCAGCTAGTTTCCCAATCCGTTTCAACAAATGGAACATACGCCAACATGTGAAGTGCTAAAAATTAGGAACTCAATTTACATTCATTACAATTTTCCGATTAAATAACATGTACCTTGCTATATTTGAGTTTTTATGAATCTTTGAAGTTATAATTGCTAGAATGTATAACTTTTGGTGATCAATGTCTTTTTCAAATTCATCAAGAACGATTCTGGGAAATCATCTACAGAGTGTATTTTTGAGATACAAATGCAGAGATCGTACTAATATCTTATTTGATTTTTTAAAATAAAATTAACCTTAATTATAATGTTTATTGTGTCAATAAAAAGTGGTGCGCTGTTGTACTTGTAAACACATTCATGTCCAACACTCAAAGCATTTATAATTAACTCCATTTTTCAATACTCATGTCATAAACTTTTTATGTAGTTTGAGATAGCCATGTATAACCTTACGCAAATTGACCGTTTTGGTGTACATCGCTCATGCATTAAAAACAAAAACATATTACTCAGTAGTATATTTTTATATGAAAAATTAATTTTGAAATAGTAGCTTTTCTGTATAAAATTCTTGATTTTATTTTTTTTAAAAATAGGAGTGAGAGGGAACCATTCATTTGCCACTAAAATGGTGTAGACATTTTCTATTCTGAATTTGGCATCCCTTTTGGTTCAGATATAATTTGAGTTAGTTCGTAACGTCATTTAGCATTCACTAATATATATCTCGCCCAGATATATACACTTTAGATCAATATATTTTTGCGACAACTTATTTTCGCAACTTAGCTATTTCATATTTAAAAACGAGACAAATTTTCGGCGAGCTGTAGTTTCTATTGTATAATAACCTTAATGATACAAATATACGCGAGAAAAAATTATTTAGTAGGCAGACAGACTCGCGCATCTCTTTAGTACTGATTTCACTCCGGTGTTTCAACTTCTATTCACCTTTTCAAATTAAATTAAAAAAAGGACCAAGGGCTGGGTCAAGTAATTTAAATTTTTTTGAAGATACAGCATTGCTATACTAATTATGCATTTTGGATATTCGCATGAAATTAATTGGAAGAATGATGTTTTTCCAGAAATCATATTTATTTACTATTAACTTAATTTGCAACCCTTGATATATGGAATTGGAATTGTAGAATTTTGTAAGAAACATCCCAATAAGGAACAGAATAATGACTAGAAAGTCTGCTATTGCAATTAATAGCTTATGTCGCTCGGAACTGGACAAGACTTTCATTTTTTTTCATCACTAAAACCATACCTATTAACTAAGCTTGGAAAACCATCAACTTGTATCAGTCCTTTCAGTACTTTCAGTACTTTGATTTAAAAATCAAAGTAAAAGAATTTTTACTTATCCCCTGTTTCCATGGAACCTATTTACAATTTCCAATTTTTAAATGCAACACACAAAATTACAGATACTTATCATTTAAGCAGTAAAGTATCATGACAAATGTCCAAGAGACCAGATAGAACATTCGTGGACAAAATTCGTCGCTTTTTGCAGGTTTTCATGGCAACGGTAGCCCTTTTGAAACTGAATAACCACACAACACAACTACAACCGGTGATCCTCCTTTGAGGAAAGTTTCAAGAGATTGTTCCAGTCATCTCCGAGAAACAGCCCGTATAACAAAAACATGCGTACAATCGCAATATGTCGCCCGACTTTGTTCGGGGCGACATAATAATAATCATAACAACTAGAGCAAAGCTCGTTGCAAAGCAACGAGTAGGTCTTCCGTCCTATTTGACTGGAAGTAGCTTTCATTTTTAATAAATATGTGAAATAACACCATAATGGTTTGAATCCTCTAGATCCATATTAATAAATGCAAAAATAAGCCATTTTCTGCTACTTCCGGTTTGTCCGGAAGTGTCGACGACGGACGGAAAATTAATTTTTTGGCTCCCAAAAAAACCTGTCAAGAACGGCAAAAATACACGTTTGCCGATTGCTTCCGGTTTTGCCGGAAGTGACGACGCCAGACGTATTTTGACGACTTCAATAGATTTAGATTGACACTTTGAACAACTTTGCTTCTTTGACGTATCACAAATTCTCAATACTTTTTTAGATATAAAGGAAAAACTTTTAGTCCCTCCAGGCCCCTAATTTAACGTAGGTCGCGGGTTTACAGAGCTTTTAAAAGTGCCCGAAAACATACCATGAAAATTGGTTGTATGATTCCTCTACCTTCGATTAACATTCTGTGAAAATTTTATGAAATTCGTCTGCAACGTTTTTGTGCTATTTAATTCCAAACCTGTTATTGTTGTAGTAATATTTTCGGCGTTATCTTATTGAATTGTATAGGAAAAACGTCGTTTTTGGCTTGTTTTTCAGGCAAGGCTTTGATTTATAAAATATCAATAACTTTCAAATCGTGCAGACGAATTTGTTTATCCTTTCGTATTTAAAACTAGAATTGATTTGAAATAAATCTATGTGAAAAAATTAATATGTCTTCGGGTTCATTTTCTCGTAATTTAATTGTAGATAATTGCTTTTATATTGAAAAATGTAGCATTTTTAAGAACGACGTCATAAAATATCGCGACGTCACGCTTGACGTCGTGAATATCGATCCGGTATACAGAGCAAAAAAAAAAATTATACTGATTTTTTAAACAAGGAAACTCACGTCTATCTACTTTCAAATGACCAACATCATAATTATTCAATAAACCAATAAAAATATTGTTAGAAATTTTTTTCTTTACATCTAATGTTAGTGAAAATTCTCGCAAAAGGCGTAAACCAACAGTCAGTCCTTCATTTTCTTTCTTTTTTTCCCTTTTTTTAATATTTTCTTTACGTGTTTATTTCTTACCGTTTCTTTTTGTTTTGTTTTCTTCATGCGCGGATTCTCGCCGGTTTGCAAAATAAAAGTGACCTTGTATTCCCTTTTGGAAAAGGCAGACCCCCCCCCCCCGCCCAAATATGATTTTTTAAAAAAGTTTTGTATATATTTTTTTTTCTTTAGGAAATTCAGCAGGGCACTCAAATCAACGATAACTTCTTATGAATGAATTTCCGCCAAATATCGTCCCGGGTTTAAATACATGCAATTAATGCATTCCGCGTATAGATCTATATTGAAAATGTTTTTTATTTAAATTTACATAGAGGCAGCGATTAACTAAAATAAATCTTAAATTGATATTATTTTATGCTTATACGTATAAGGATAGAAAAAAAATGTACAATGAATTTTTAGAAAACAAGAAATCAAACACATGCATGCCATATATGGTTGTGTAGATAAATTATCGTAGAAGACAATAGTAATAAACAGTTTGTTAGTGCTTTTCCTCTGAAAGTGTAAATGAATGCGTTTCCGAGGAGGGGGTATTGAGTGTAATTCGGAGTTATTCGGAGTTAGATACCCTGTGTTATATTAAGATCTATACTAAGGATAAAAATTTATTTCCAAAACAAGTGCATGTGCTCTCAGAATAGACCCGAGAAGATGCGATTTAAAACACATACGAGCGCTTTCTAATACTTTCAGTGTTGGTCATTCGAATCGAAATAAGCCTTCATTATTTTTGATAACTTCAGCATGTTCTATAAACACTGATAAATACTGTAACAGTATGTATAACAATTTCAACAAAAGTTATAGCTAGATAATGTACTGAATTTTTCCATTGCGCAGTGTGACGTAATAATCAGATGTGCACAAGAAAGTCGCCGAAATCAAATAAATTGCGTACCCAGTTTTAATGACGTCAGCAAACCCGCGACCTACGTTAAGGAGCCAGCACTTTTTTCGAGATGTCATTTGACAGATCTTAAAATTCTACACCTTTTTTGTTCTACATGCTTTAACAAAATATTTCTATGTAAAAAATTATCGTAGAAAAGGTGCTAAAAATTTTGAAATTCTTGATAGGACTATTTTCGGGCCATAGCGAGCGTCGGCGTTTCGTACTTCCGGTAGTTGTGATATACTTAGTGCACTTCTCCAAAGGTTGCTCTAGCATCACTGAAAATTTCATGCTTCTGTGTTAAGTGCTTTTAAAGAAAACTGCCGGACAAAGTGACCCTCTAAAAATATCTAAATCGAAGAAATCTCCGAACCGGAAGTGACGTCATCAAAATGAAAAAATTATATCTCTAGATTTTTTAATGTTCTGTCAGACCTGAAAGTTTCATGAAAATCGATCGAGCCGTTCTCGAGAAATCGCGCGCACAAAATCGGTCAGAAAAAAAAAAACAATAATAAAACGAGTTTCCATATTAGGCACATCCGGAAATTTTCCCTGACCATGTTGCAATATGGCAACATGTCCTCTATCATCCCTGGAAAAATCAGCTTTTTAGCTTGAGTCGTTATTGAGTTCCATCACAGACATGGAGGTCATCAAAATTTCGATTAAAGGGCGATAACTTCCGACCGGAAGTGAATTTCAAAAAAATGAAAAAAAAGTATAAGGTTAAGATTAAGATACATCTTCTCCGAAATTTTCAATAAAATCGGTCGTGTCATCTCCGAGAAAATCTTCTGCACAAAAATTGTAAAGAAAAAAAAAGAATAATAATAATAAAAGTGAAAAAAAAAACAATAGAATAATAGAAGGGTCTTCCGTTGGAGACGGAATACCCTAAACAGTGGAAAAGAAATCTAAGAAAAACAATAAGGTCTTCCGCTGAAGACGGAAGACCTTAATAACTAGAAAGTCTGCTATTGCAAGCAATAGTGTATGTCGCAATGAACTGTACAAGACTTTTATTTTTTGTATAACTAAAACAATACCCAGTAGCTAAGCTTGGACAACCATCACTTCGTATCAGTCCTTTCAGTACTTTGATTTAAAAATCAAAGGTAAAGAATTTTCAATTTTCCCAGGTTTCCATGGGAATAATCGATTATTTGAAAATTCTAAATGCAAATCGCACAACTAAAACTACTTATCCCTAAAATAGAAAAAAGTTTCATGACGAATGATCAAGGGACCAGAGAGAACACTTGCGGACAAAAATCGTTGCTTTTTGCAGGTTTCCATGGCAACAGTAGCCATTTTTAAACTGAATGACCACACAACATGACTTCAAACAGTGGTCATCCTTTACGGAAAGTTTTTGGAATATTGTCCCAGCCATCTCCGAGAAAAAGCCTGGACAACAAAAACATGCGTTCAATCGCAATATGTCGTCTCCAACTTCGTTCGGGGCGACATAATTATAATAATAAGAAACCGAGTAAAAACAATATGTTCCCAAACTCCGTTTGGGGAACATAATAAAGAGATTCAGGGGGTAGCTTTGTTTAATTCAAAGGCCACTCCTATCAATACATCGTGTACGAATTATGTACCAATATTTGCAACAGAGCCACTTAGCTCCTTATTTTGCCCTGGGAATTTTTGATTGAAAATGTTGTGTTTATCACTTGGAGTGTTTTAGTCCATGTATCTTTTGAACATTACGTAATTTCCCCTTTAGTGAATGCATTATGACGTCATAAAATGCTTGGTTTCTTACCCTGCTTGTTTGTTTGGATTGCTCATTATGGATCGGACTGATGCTAAAGATAAGAGATTTTTGGTTTGCTTTTGCCCTCCTCCTCATTTGTATTGTTTATATTATTTATGAGATGAATTGTAAATGTCCTTGAATCTTCTTATTGCTCAAGAAAAATAATTCAAATTTCGATATCATGATTTTAGCCATGAAATATTGGAGATAGACGTCCCTCGACCATTCATAAAAAATAAGACAAGATATAGAGCAAACACAGATCTCCAGACTATAGCAGAGGTTGGATCAGTGCTTTCGAGGAGTGAACACCCTTGCCGATCGGTCACACACACATTGGGCTCCTTATCATGATTTTGTCGACAATTCAGTGTGTAAAAATGATGAAGAATGAAAATAAGAAGTCTCGATTAAAGTCATCATTTCGTACATTTTATGGTCTCTACAATGACCTTGTTAGATTTTCAATCTTAAGTAAATTCAAATGCTGACTGACGTTTTACATACCAATTGTTTGACCTTTACTTACGTACTAAATTGTTGACGGATATTTTCCGTTATTTCCCGCTGTGACAAGAAGCACACAGCCATTGTAACTTATTTGGCATACAATGCCCAACTCTGATGTTCTAGAGGTCTGTGTTTGTATTGTTAAATGGAATTTTGAGCCTTTGCTCCTTTTATTACACTTTAGTATATAAAGAAGGATTTTATTGACAAACATATAAAGAATGTAGGCACTGTAGGAATTGAACATTCTGCAACATCACCACGGTTGTATGTCCAGACGGTTGTATGGATAACTGGGATGGATTATTGTGTACAGGAAAGGCGTTATGGTTGTCATATAAAGGATATATGTCATAATCGTAAAATTCTTCTGAACTAGTACTTGACAATGTGAACCAGTTTCAAATCAAAACTATCTTCGTAACAGTTTGCTCGGATGGGATGCATGGACATCACTGTAATGATAAATGTGGACACTGTCGGACATTGTGTAATAAATCAACAGGAAGCTGTCCTAAAGGATGTACAGAAAACTGGGAAAAAGTTAATAAATGAAAAGACAATCACATCAAACATGTCATATATTTTTATGTAAGAAAAATTATGAATGATCTTTTAAAAACATTTTTGATTTATCAATTAATGATTTTTTTAAGTATCTACTTTGTATAGTGTATGGAATACTCATTGAATGTTAGAGTTAACTAGCACAAATTAAGATCTATATGTTATGTACATTAGTTTTTGAATAAGTTTTAATTTATTATGTGAATAATCGGACTTTTTGGCCAATAAATGAAAAGAAATAGTTCTTCTTTGAAGAAATCTTGCATTTCTATGTTTTGTCGTGTATAGTTTCTATTATGCTGGTCCCCTGAATCTCGCCAATGCGTAGGATAAGGTACTTCTATTGTCGTTGCTTTGCAGAATGTAAACAAACCGCCATTTTCCACTCACTTCAACAAAATACATTCGAACTAGTTATTAGGGCTAGGGTATATGGTTTTTAGCTCACCTGAGTAGAAGGCTCAAGAGAGTTTTTCTGATCAAAATTTATCCGTTGTCTGTCGTTGTCGTTGTCGTTGTAATCTTTTCTCATTTTCGTCTTCTCAGGAGCCAGTTTCAAAAAAAAAAACAACCCGCAAAGTATCCTTTGGTGAAGGGGATTCAGGTTTGTTCAAATGAAGGAACAATCCCGCTTCCAAAAGGAGACAAATATGAAGATTAATTATCAGAAATCTCGTTTAAAGTCAGCATTTTGTACACTCTATGGGAGATACAATGACCTTGTTAGCTTATACACTCCTTAATTAAGTTAAATGCTGACTGACATCTTTCATTCAATTTTTTTTGTCTTTCCTTTTTTACGTATTAAATTGTAGACAGATATTTCCGTTATTTCCCGGTCATGAAAAGGATGTAACTTATCTGACAAGGAATGCCCAATTTTGATGTTCTAGTGGTCTGTGTTTGTATGGTTTAATGGACTTTTGAACCTTCATATTGTTTTTTTATCTAAATTGTTTTCTCGCATTTTTTAAAAATTTTGTTTTCAGCTGCAAGGTCTAATGATACGAAAAATGCATTCATGCATGCGTTAAAAATTTTTGACGAAGAAATTATTTTGAATCAAAGTTAATGCTTATCAACAATGAAAAATTATATTTTGTATTTTATATATACTAAATGTAAAACATGGATCCCATGCATCTATTTAAGAAATAAACAACGTTGTTCAGTGAATATGGCGTTATGAATAGCAATTGCTCTGCATCATGGAAAATATGCCAGCAGAGCTACTGCTATTCATAATGTCATGTTCACTGAATAATCGTTGTTTATTACTTATATTTGCATTCTTTGATTTTTTTTAAGAATATCAGAGGAAATCCTGACTTACATAAGGACGTGGCTTCTTGTCTTCAGTAAAGAAAAACATACGGCTTTAAAATCAGTACACCCGATCAATGCTCATTTTCTCTAAAAAAAATCACAAAAAATTTATAAAGTATTTCCCTCTCAAACACAGTTATCTGGATACAAGCAGTGCCCTCATCACACTCACTTAATTTTGTTTTGATGCAGTTGTCACGTCATCAATCAACGTCATTGAAACCCTCCGAGAAAAATCAATAATTTTAATACTATGATGAAAAATGAGAATGCTTTTATAATGATTATTACTCAAGAATGCTTTTCTATGATATATTTTTTTAGTTTTTCTATTTATTTGTAATAGACCAAATCATTCTTGAAATAGATATTACGTAACTAGTTAAAGAAATTTTCTCTTTCTGAATATTATTACCCAAGTGTGAAGAGTTATCGTTCTTTGTACAAATATGCATGATTCGAAAAAATAAAGAAATGGCACTTCTCTACAATTTTTAGAAAGTTTTATTATACAATTAATTACATAGACCAAAGTTGAACTTTTAAAGATATAAATAAGCAATTTTAAATAATTTAAATTTCTTTTTTTTCGTAGAATATTATTAAAAACTTATATTTATTCCTCTTACGAAACATTTCATATACTGTAAATCACTTTTTATTCGCTATAACTTTATTTTCGCGTAACTACGCGAGACAGTGTGCTTGCGAAAATTAAGTTCTCGCGTATAAAAGTATTCCTTAAGATTATATAGAGCAATAACCACAATTCGTGAAAATTTTGTCTCGCTTATGAGTCAATGACTATCTCGCGAAAATAAGGTGTAGCGAAAATTTTGTGATATACAGTATATACGAGGGTTGTCCGTTAAGTTCGTGGACAAGCTAAGAATTGACTAAAAGTTGCGTCATTGATATGTATTATTAGCATATTTTTAATCCTTTACTAAATGTGAACTGAGAAATGTAAAATCTGATTTAATTTCAAATTCTTAATCACAATTATGACTTCATAATAAGACTTGGTATGGAGACCCGGAGCACCGAAATTTTTTTTAAGAAATAAGGTATCATTTTTAAACATTTATCGGGATATAAATACGGGTTGGTCACGAGATTGAATTCCATAAAGCCCGAAGGGCTTTATGATGAATTTAATCTCGTACCAATCCGTATTTATAGCCCGATAGATGTTTTAAAATGATACCTTATTACTTATATTTACATTTGTGACTTATTCATGCTTTATATTTCCCTGATTGCGACTTCTAGCGTGTAAAATGCATCATTTTTCAAACCCAACGGCAAGTATGTAATCCACTGAACGAGCGTCATTCCTTTATGACGTCACTGAGAAATTACGTCAAACGATTATCCATACGCACATCTATGACCTCATGACCCCGAACCTGTATCTATACAGTTAGAGATACGCATTCCTTTTAGTAGTGTTATATAAAGAGAAACACTTGCAAATGTAAATATAATTAAATAATTATTTATCACTTAGAAATCTGGATGAATTTTACATTATGAGGTTGACAAAAGTTATCACTTCACACCTGCAATATTTGAACATTCAAAGTTGTAAAATGGCAAAGTTAGATCATGTAAAGACGGATCGGAATTGTTCAATTGACATTTTCGGAATAGGGTGAGCAGTGAGCAGTGATATAAATCTGCGTAACATCCGAAAAACACATACAGAGACCAATACATTTTGTAAACAATCGGGAAAATATAGTAAAAGGAGCCCAACATTAGTATTTTTAAAAGTGATATATAATATTTTCGGACGGAAGGAACAGTTGACAGGATGACATGCGTGAAGGAAAACCATCAAAATGATTCCGATATTGCAGTGCTGTAAAAAATATAAACTTCGTGACGTGACTTTACCTTATTTCTATTAATAAAATCGTTTTTACACTGAGAGATGTTATAGGATTGCAGGACATGAGACAGGCATTATTAAATGTTATTTTATGTATGAAACCTGAATATTTTGTGCACATATTTATGACTGGTTAAAGTGGCATAAGAAATGTTTTGAGTGAAACGGTGACTATATTGAAAAAAGTTACATGTACTCGTATTATGCTTTTGATGTCAGGTAACGTCAAGAATTTTCAGTTTAGTGCTCCGGGTATGAGTGTGTGTCTTTTTTTAATCTGATAAAAATATAACTTTGTGCTTAGATTTTGTTGAAAACTTGCATGTTAATAAAATGAAACATGAACTTAATGAAAATAATAGTTTCATATATTTTGTCAATGTTTGTCAGTAATTATCAATGTTAACCACGAACTTTACGGACAACCCTCGTACAGCTCAACACGTTATATAAGTGTAGTAGAGTTTGTTCTACACGAGTATGATAGAGCAATTGCACTCATAGCAGAAGCAGTTGCGTCTATAGTCCTATGAACGCATTTGATGACTACATGTTCATAGTGGGAGAGTGCAGTGGATATGCAAATATTCTTCTTTAATTCAACAAAGATTTGTGTAGGAAATTCATTGTTCAGATGGTTTTGTTGTTTTATCAGGTGCAATTTTCTTCGTCATTTTTATTGATTAAAGAATTTTAATTTCAAACGGTTTTTTTATGTGCAAAGTGTAGTGATTTTTGAAATAATAAGTCAAAATACACAGTGATTTCATTGCAATCAAGCAATTTTATCTCAATCTTTTGAAGTTTAACCAAGGCATTACTGACAAAATATTATACAGAGTATCATGTAATATATTGAATACTTCGAACCGCCTATAATAATTGTTTATCAACACTGTACACATCATTGTTTATCATCATTGTTCACATGAATTACAGACCATTTTACCTTTTTTCGGCAATATGATGCTAAAATTGGGCCTTTATAAAAATAATGAAAAGATATAATAGATTTAGTTATAAGGATAAGTTAATAACTGAATTGGAACTCCCATATTCGTTTAGGAATAGAGCCATCTGATTGAAGAAAATTCTGAATAAAAAGATTTTTTTACAGTTGCATTGATTTGGAATACATTTACTACATATTACCATCTGTTTCAAAAGCAATAGTTTTCATGTGTAATGAAGGATACACTTTGTGAATACACAATAGATTCACGCGACCGTCTAACTTAAGTGTGTATATTAAAACATTACTGACTTTTGTTATAACAAGTTGTAATCTTTTCCTTGTTTCCAATTTCAGATAATTTCAGGTTGCTGAATAAGATATTTTCCTTGTTCTTCGTCGTGTTTATTACATGCATTTGTAAAATTTAAAATAGTCTTTGTCAAGAGTAACAGGTGAATATGGAGAGGATGAAATCTTACAATGTTATTGTAGTGATTGTCCTTGTGTTTTTCCCTGTTGTAACAAAATGTCTAGGTGAGACTTTATAGTACATTTCTTTAATTTGTTTTTTTTTTCAAATCCTAAAAGTAGTTTATTCAAATATAAAGTATAGTGTTTCAAATAAGAATTTTTGTATATGTTTCAACTGCATGCTTTTAAAACAGGGTTGCTTGGGGGGGGGGGTTCATCAGCCTTTTTCGTTGAAAATACTCATTGTTAGTCCATTATCTATACATTGAATTGACGACAGATTTTGCAATTGTTTCTGGATCATGACAAAGAGCATACGGCAGGTGTTACTGGCCAGCAGGAGATGCTCACTCCTCCATGACACCTGACCCCATCTCTAATGTTTCGGAGGTCTGTGTTTGCTCTGCTCCTATATTGATTGTTTTATGGACATTTTTATTGATGTCACAGGTGGTGAAAAGTCAAGTCTCAACCGGGACTCGAACCCAGGGCCTCTGGCGTACCGTGCCAGCGCCATAACCAACTGAGCTATTGAGACCCGATATATTGACTGACTTTCACGCACCTGTGAACCCGGTGACATATTCACCCTCTTTGTAGAAATACGTCCTCGAATTCTACGAGTTAAGGAAATGCTGTAAGGCATGTTCCAAGGAAATAGTGGGTTATTTTCGTTGGGCGCCAAATGTCACAGGCGGTGAAAAGTCAAGTCTCAACCGGGACTCGAACCCAGGGCCTCTGGCGTACCGTGCCAGCGCTCTAACCAACTGAGCTATTGAGACCCGATATATTGACTGACTTTCACGCACCTGTGAACCCGGTGATATTGAATACTGTTCGTTATCTCCATATCCTTCCTAGAATATTTCTTTTCTAGAGCCAAGATTCTAGTCTAGAATTATGTTAGCACTGTAAGTCAAACATAACATTGTACCGAGGTTCATAAATTGCTTAAAATTTTTAACATGTCAAGGGACTCCTAAATGTATTTTACCATTCTGGAAGTTTCTTTTTTTTGTAATTCGGTAATTCGATTAAAAAAACTGAAAAAAGTCAAATAATCAAGCAAATTTACTTTTAAAAATGTTAAGTATTTCAACTGTCTCGACCAGAATTTCATAAGCTTTTAAGAAGTTATGTTCTTACATAAAATAGTATGTATGACAATACCATTAATGTAACAAATTAGCGATTTTTAAACAAATGTGTGCATGTATTTTTTTGCAATTATAATGAATAGTATTTCAGTTTCAAATTGATAGGTTTTAGTGCTTCGTGTAAACTCTGCAACACAGTAAGATTTTAAATGATGGAGAACCCTGGCATATACGTATCTGTACGGAGAGACAGAAAAAAAAAGAAATGATCCAAATATTTGATAAATAATAATGATTCTGAAAGGTTGGATCCAGTTTTCCAGGTCCAGGGGTAGCAGATAGATTGCGATTTTTACTTTCTTATCCGCTTATTAAATCATTGAAAACAATCATAACTGGTTAAGACAGGTTAAACAGTCTATGGGAGTCTCAAATGTTAAAAGTTGATGATATACCAACGACAAATGCACGATGAATGGTAGGCCATTAAAGGCATTCCTTCTCAGAGTATATCATATTATAATGGACACCATGCAGATAAAGCAGTGGATGGACAATTAGAAGACGATGTTGGTGAAAGCACATGCAGTTTTACAATAGGAGGACACAATGTTACGGAAGCTTGGTGGAAACTTCCTTTGAGAGAGATGTCTAACGTGGCTTACTTAGAGATATATTTTCGGAGTTCAAGTAAATATTTCTTTTCATCTATATCTATTTGTATCATTTGAGTGATAATATATTATACCTTCTGTAAAGGTGCTTTTTAACCCCAAAAGAAGAAATGAAGTGCACAATGTAAGAAGCTGCAGAATACAAATACAAAAAGGAACAGATCACAAAACAGAACATTTATGCAAATATTCTGAACATGAACTTTTTTTTTTAAAAATGTGGAAACTGATCCAAATCAGGTTAAACTCAAATAATTTTGACAAAATAAGAGTCATTCCTAAAATAAAAATGATTCGATTATAATCAAATTTAAAACTGAATGATATTATATAATAAACTATTTGTCTTAAAAAATCGATTATAATCAAATTTAAAACTGAATGGTATTATATAATAAACTATTTGTCTTAAAAATTCTCATGAAATGATCAACTTCTTAATATCATTTTTATCATATAGTAATCAAAAGCATTCATGTGTATTGGACTTTATTTCGGAGTAATCGATTAGATAACGACCAATTTTAATCATTAAAATAGATGATTACCGATACTCATGATTTGATTGTACACAATTAAATTCATTTTTTCCCCACATATTTCAGCTCCAAATCGACACGTGGGATTTTCTGTGTTTGTGTTTAATGACTCTTCTTATATTCCTCCATCAAATTTGTCTAATCATAAAGTTTTCAAACATGACACAAAGACTTGTATTGATAGAGTTATGAATGTAACTATCAACAAAGAAACTCAAGGAATAGCTCTATATAATTCGAAATATGAACCTGTCAATACAACTTGTCCGGGTTATGAACCTTCCTTTGCAACAATGGAGATTTGTGAAGTAAAGGTGATGGGTATGTTGTTCTTTCAATGAAAAATTCATTGGAAAATTTGAAGATTTGGGTATGAATGTTCTGACTTATTGGAAGGCATGTGCATGAGTTAATTCAATGCTTTATAAAAGACTCGGATAGATAGGATATAAAACATTCTAACGAGCCTCTGGGTATCTCAAATATATCTATGTGTTTTGTAACTGTTATTGATGGTTTTTAGGTTGCCAGTCTAAACATTTTGGGAAATATTGCACACCCTGTAATCCAAAATGTCACAATCGACAATGTGATGCTTTTAATGGGTCGTGTATTGCTGGCTGCAGTAACAATGTCATTCAATCAAAGGATTGCTCAGGTATGATGGATAACAGAAGTTTATTAATTACTTAGATCATTTTTTTTCTGATATTCTGCCCTTAACTTAATTTTCCCCCTTATAAGAAAAACAATATATTTTGAGCACCATCGAAACAATAAAAAAAAAGATGTTTATCTCTTACGTTTTCAGAAGTAGCTGAAGTATTTTGCGTGTATTGATACTTTAAAGCCATTTTTAAGTGCGGTAGTTTAAGACTTAAGAGCGTGTAAATGTATATATCCTTTACCACTATAGTTAAAGATGGCGTACTATAGTTAACAATAGTAAATTCTTTAACACTATGATTTACTATCAAACTTTGATCTAAATTTTGGTTCAAGGTTTATAGCCTTAAGTCTTTTAAAATTATTTACAAATGATATATTCATTAGCAAAATATGAAATATACAAGGAATACTTTTTAATAGCAGAATATTAAAGGTGAGAATTTAAAAAAAAATGAATTATATTTATCCCTCTAAAATTCATTGCAAGAATACTTTGATTTACTGAAATGAAAACTTTGACTTACTATATATAATTATATCAAACTATGATTTACTATAGTAAACTATAGTTGCATGTAACTATAGTAAACCATAGTTAAAGTTATCTAGAGTAAACTCTATTTAACTTTAGTGAACAATACTTAAACTATAGCAACCTATACTTAACTATAGCAAAATTTTATAAGAGTATTTTGCAATTGTATATTTACACTAAAATTACATCTTTTTTGTTACTATTTTATTCATTGAATGTCACAAACATCAAGTTTGTTGAAAAAAGAAAAGGAACGCCATGGTGTTTTTTTTTTCATATAAAATGTTATATGTTTTGTAGACTGCAGGTATGGATTTCATGGAACAGACTGTACACAGAAATGTGGATTCTGCAAAAATGGTACGTTCTGTAACACGACAAGTGAAAGTTGTCCAGTTGGATGTCGGGGAAATTGGAGTAACTCAAAATGTCTTGGTAAACAAAATTCATATCTTAACATTTTTTTTTAAATGCATGAAGTGTATGGAAATAACGAACATTATTCAATATCAAAGTCCATAGAGCAATACAAAATAGAAACATAGCAAACACGGACCTCCAAAACATCAGAGGTGGGATCAGGTGCCATGGAGGAGTAAGCATCCTCTGTCAACCATACGTAATAGGCACTCATGTATTTCTATTCATTAATTACCTAAGAAACATAAAGGTTTCTTAATTTTTCATTCTTACAAGCACAATTAGAATTAGTTTACAGTTAAACGTATGTTTTAAAGCGAAGAACAAAATGTCAAAAATCTCTGAAGATTAGTATTTAATTACAAAATTTAAATATAAACTTACAATTAATTTTAAAAAATATATACCTTTGGTTCGTCGTTATAATCTATCATCAAAACTGTGAAAGTCAAACACCATTTACATTTTCAGTACTGTATTCAGTATTCAATTTCAGAGTGTAAAAACGGATTTTACGGTGTAGCCTGTGAATTCAAATGTGGTAAATGTAGCACGGGAACCTTCTGTAATAACGTTACAGGAATATGTCCAAAAGGGTGTGAAGATCATTGGAATGGTTCTCAGTGTCAAGGTAAAGGGAATCATTTTTGTAACTTATATTCCTAATCTTTCGACAATAAAATTTAATTCAACGCCACTGTTTACTCTGCATATTTCGCAGATAATGCATTATTTTATTCAATAATGTTTGTCCAGGGTTTTCGATAAACTACAAGTATCAGAGACATTTACACTAACACAATAACGAAAGTAAAACAAGAAAGAAGGTGCTACACAAAATATTTCCAAATAACATCGCTAAAAATTGAATGCGCACCTTGGCGCCATGATTGATTGATTGATTTAATGTGCCATTTTTCACTTCAATGCGACTATGGTGCATGGCGCAAGCCCTTCCAAATCACTGTACAAGCCCTCACCACAGTTAGAACCGGTCCAGCACAACACCCTGATAAAGGTATATAGCTTTATCAAGGTATTAAAAATACCTTGATTAAGGTATATTTTATGTGATGAAAATTTAAAAAATTCTTAAAAAATTAAATACTGAAAGTCGAATTCTGAGTTTTGTCAGTGTGTTCACTCATGCATGAAAAGCACTCTGGTATCCAAGAGACATCATAAAAGAACGTCTCCTCATACGACATGCTTTTATACTTAGTTAGAATAATCTAACTGTGTCTCGGGACAAGCCCACAACACAGTTAGAATACCACCCATACACTCGCAATGTAGCAAACAGTTGCTCCGAAACGATTTTGAAGGATACAAGCGAATTTGCACTGAAAATAACAAAAATAAGTCAAAACAAACCTTTTCGGAAATGCGTAAGTATTTAAACCTAAAGTTTAGTCTAAATAAAGACGAAAATTCAACTAATTTCAAAGAAAGTGACTCTCATCAGCCACGTACCTCAAATCACTTGACTCGACACTAATCTAGTGTTTCGGCGGTGTGATATATACGAGGTTTCAGATTTTGATAGTATATTAATTAGCTGCAGATCCGCCATCATCGGGAGCCTATTTGCACATCTGTTATACAGATTATTAAATTAGTTAGGGGAGGAGCATATCACTCAGATTTTTAATGTGTTTAATGACACAATAGGTTATTCTTGAAGAATTATATTGCAATCCTTATATATCTTAGAATATGCTGGTATTTTAATAATTTCTTACATCGCATTATTAGCGAATATCGCATACAGAATGGGGTTCCTGACTTAGAATTCATCGTATAATCAATTATTTGTTTGTATATATTTGCAAATTCAAATATATTAAATCTGAGTAAATAATTTTGGTCTGCTTCAAAGAAAGTGACTTTCATCAGCCACGTAGTTCAAATCACTTGACTAGACACTAATCTAGTGTTTCGGCGGTGTGATATATACGAGGTTTACGATTTTGATAGTACTTTAATTAGCTGCAAATCCGCCTTATCTTTAAAGAAAGTGACTCTCATCAGCCACGTACCTCAAATCACTTGACTCGACACTAATCTAGTGTTTCGGCGGTGTGATATATACGAGGTTTAAGAATTTGACAGTATTTTAATTAGCTGCAAATCCGCCATCATTTGAATTTCCTCTGTTCTTACACGTTAGTCTATTGAGCACGCGTCGCTGTGATCGCTATAACTGACCCGTATTTTGTGTTAAAATTACGACAGTTCTGGAAAGGGAACAGTCCTACCATACAAATGAATGAAGTATTGTACCTCATGTAAATACTTCGTTTAACCGGAAGTACTTTTTGACAGGTTTCAACCAATGAGATTTGCTTTTTTAAATTGACTGCATTTAAAAAGAAAAGTAAAACAAAAAAGAAGGTCGTACACAAAATATTTCCAAATAACATCGCTATAAATTGAATGCACACCTTGGCGCCATGATTGATTGATTTAATGCGCCATTTTCCACTTCAATGTGACTATGGCGCATGGCGCAAGCCCTTCCCAATCAATTACTCAGAGTAACTTGAGAAACAATTCCAAATCTAGGTCTGTGTTTAAACCTTCGCACATCAGTCATATGCAGGATAATTAAAAAATCGAAAACTTTTTTCCATCTTACAGATATTTTTTTTTTTTTAACAAATCGCTCCTTTACATAATTCTCAAAACCAACCGCTGAAAAAGAGCCCAATGTCTGGACTCCTCATGCTTGGTGAATTATATCTTTTTAATTCTACTTCTTGAATCGAGCTTCTATCACTCCGTTTTGACAAACTCGGAGAAAATCAAAGAACTTGTAAGATTCCTTAAAACAATAAAATATGTTTCCAGCCGAAAAGGTTCATAACAATATAGTCTTTGTATGCAAGGCTTATTGTTAGTGCATTATTTTCCTTGAAGATAATTCCCGAGATCCACGTTGATGCAATCTTTAAAGTTCTAATTTATTTTTAATAGATTATTTTATATCGATCACTTTTTGCTGTATTAACAAGCTTTGAAGTCTACAGCAGATACCTCCCTGTTTTATAGCATAATTATATATTTCTCCGTCAAAAATTTTGTTTTGGGGGCAAATATTCGTCATTACCGAATAAAATCCTTCAAACACATTCTTGTTTTTTAGGCATGTCATATGAGGATATTAATATTTGTGTAAATCTACTGCCTTCTCCCTAATTATCTGTGTTTCTTCTTTCCAAAATTAAATTTGTAGTAAAAATATTAGCATACTTTTTGTGAAAGCATTCCACATGGTTAAAGTTATTTGTGTATGTGTATATTCACATGAGAGTGAATATTCAAATACAGAGCCAGGTTATACATGTTACTAGTGAGTATTCGCTCACAGATATCTTTATATTTCATTCATTTAATGTCACAAACAGCAGGAATTAAATTGATAAAATCAAAACATTCCTTTGAATTACTGTATAAGTACTTTTTTCCGCATGGTATTAATTTACGCTATGTACGCGGTCATACATTTTCCGTGGAAATTTGTCCAAGCGTAATTAATATAAATGTAAGACATATAGTGACTATCTAGAAAATCCGCGTAATTATCTACTCGTAGATTAAACAGAAATTGAGATTCCGCAGAATTATAACCACGTGGAAAAAAGTACGTCTAAAGTATTTGTTTCTTTAAAAAAAATTATTTTGAAGAATGCAAAAATGGATTTTATGGAACAGACTGTATAAAAAAATGTGGATTTTGTAAAATTGGTACGTTCTGTAACAAGACGAGTGGAGTATGTCCAGAGGGATGTCGGGGTAATTGGAATAACTCAAAGTGTTTAGGTAATCACAGCTCATATATTAAATGAATATGACACCATTTACGAAAATACATGTAAGTTGTATGTTATAGGCACTCATATATTGCTTATTAAAATATAATTGCTTATTATAAGATACATGTAGGTTTATTCGTTTTTTTTATCTCGTCAAATATAAATACAATATACGAGTTTATAGTGAAGCCGTTATATAAAACAAACACAAATTGTCATTAATTTATTATGCAGTTTTGTTAATGACAAAATGTCTAATTAACACAAAATATTTAACATAAAAATGTATATATAAGGCCAGAAAAAATTAATCTCTTGTTCGACGGACTTTTGATGAAAGAAGTACGAGCGGGCTAGCGGTTAAATAATAATATTATTACTTTATTGTAGGCAAAATTTTTAGGCGGGGCGTGAAAAAAATTTGAGCGGAGAATTATATTTTGTCTAATTTGCAGAGTAAGTAGTTTAAAAGTAGAAGAAATAGAGCGAAAATGGAACAGAAAACAGCACAGAATTCCCATGGTGCGGGGATTTTAAATTAGTATTATTTGTATAGTTTTGTTTAAATACGAGTCCGACGAACAAAAATTTGTATTGGTGTGGCCTACTATGTAAATGTACTTCATTTATGTCCTGCAAACAAAACTGTCAAATTCAAACATACAAACAGTATTCATATTCATTGCTGTATTTCATAGTGTGCAAAAACGGATTTTTCGGTGAAGCCTGTTAATTCAGCTGTGGTAAATGTAACACGGGGACCTTCTGTAATAACATAACAGGATTATGTCCAAAAGGGTCTCAGGATCAATGGAATGGTTCTCAGTGTCAAGGTAAAGGAAATAATAGTTTTTTTCTAATCTTTTGACAATTCAATTTCACCTTATTGTTGACTTTGCTTATTTCTCTGTTAATGTTTAATATCATATAATGATGGAATAATGCATAGTTCTTGTTACAGATGGTGGTATTTCAAATACTTCAACTGGAATTATATACATTGTTTCAACAATTGCCGTTGTAACCCTTATATATGCAGTGGTAAAGCTTGTATACAAGAAAATTAAACAGAGAAACCAGGTTACAGGAAAGCTAACAGCAGAAATTATGCCTGGAAAGATTTACGATAAAATACATGCAGCTGAAACGATCGTCGATCAAACCTATCAAAAGATAAGTCCCCAATCGGATAGCTCTCATTATCAGGAAATGCACCTCTACATCAATGAAGAACTCTCTGGACAGAAATAGTTTGGTGAACTTTAGCTTGTTAACACCTGTGTTTATTAGAAATTCGTTTTATAATGACAAGATATTGTAATATATGACCTGTATTTCCATATTAAATAGGATATGGACATCTATTGCATTTGTGTTCTCGAATTTTCTTTTCTTTTTAGTTGCTATGCCGAACTTTACGTAAAATGCACACATGTTTTACGTCAGACCGCTTTTGAAATATTAGATGAAGATTTTTACCAATGTTAATGCTAATCAACTTTGGAGAATTTTATCTTCTCTGTTATATAAGATTAAAATTTGTTCAAATACATCTATTCTTCTTTACTTAAACAACGATTTCTGGAGGATATCCATAAATAAGTTTAGATCGTTTTATTGTTTTTATCACGTAATATTTTCACCATCAATTTTATTGGTTATAGAATAATAAACCCCCACGGCTTTTTTATTTCATGTGCAAAAGTATAGTGAAATTTTAAATGATATGAAAAAAAAAATAAACGCTGAAATGGACGAGAAATGAAGGTGTCAAGATGCACAGTGTTTTTACTGTAATCAAACAATTTCCCCGTAATTTTTTAAAGTTAACAAAGACATCACCTACTAAAAATTGTACAGAGTAACCATTAATATATTGAAAAAATACGCAGGGGTAATAAAGAAGCATACAACATATTCTATCTTGACTAAATCAATGCTACATTATGACGTCATAGAAGTCGAGATGACGTCAATTTTACAACATGAGTTTTCATTATATTTGTATATAGAGATGTAATTTAACTCTAGAAAATGAATAGAGACGTGTAAACATTAACAAAATATATATATTTTTAATTTTGTTATGCTGTCATTTTGATTAAAATCTACCACCGATGACGTCATTTGTGTACATTAAGTAAATTGAGAATTGATCATGTCGTGTACAGAGAATTTGGCTAAGACGACATGTACAAAGATACGTAAAATGGAGTTTAAAAAAAAATCGTGATTATTATGTGAAATTCATATGGAGTTTAGTAAATTATACAGGTATGCTAACTTATTTTCATCGTATATATTCTTTTTCGAAGATAGTCATCTATAAATGTATCTCGGTCGGCCTTTCCTCTGTCATTCGTGACAAAAAAAATGCATCAGAACAACAATAAGCTGGATAAGATTTTTACATTTGTAAAGTTTACCTTCTGACAAACTTGGAAAGTGCTGCTAGAATCCCGAGTTAAGCATGGTTTTACAAAAATCTCGGTTCAAAACATAGGATAAGGTTTCGAGCGAATGTGTGGAAAAGTTATTTTACAGACAGGACAGTGGGATTCTAGCAGCACTTTGAAGGTAAAATAAAAGATTTTTTTTTACTATATTATTTACTCAAAGAAATGATTGAGCTACGGGGTATTGTTGTTCTCTAACCTTTTTTATTAAGGCAAATTTCGCTATTAATAGAAGTCACGTGATGCAGTGGAGGCGGTGCACGTCTTTGCGTCTGTATACAATAAATAATAACAATTTATGTTTATCAGCGGTTTTTGTAATTTATCAAACTTAATTTTCTTTAAAAAGTCTAAATTCCCCGAGAAAAGACATAAATGCTTTCTTAACATACCCCCGTTGAATTATTCCCCCAAAAGCTTAAATTGCATTTACCCATCGTCCTTAAACATTCAGTTGAAAAGCTAATTCTTATTTTGTTTTATATGCAATGTGATTCAAAACTTTTTTTTACAATAACAATAATAATGAATATCTATTAGATTTTTATTGGCTATGTACATTGTATTTTACTTTCATGTAGTATGTAAAGAAGGGTTTTATGGAAGAGCATGTGAAGCATGCGGAAACTGTAAGAATGCAACATTCTGCAACATGAGCACAGGTGTATGTCCAGACGGCTGTAAAGATAATTGGGATGAAGTGAGGTGTAAAGGTACAACATTAATGGTGTTCATGAGTTGGATATAAATTATTAATCAGAATTGTACCCCCAATATTATTTAATTAAAAGGCTATTGACTTGAATCCGGCCTTATCGTGACTACTCTGGGGAACTGATCGTATATTAGTAAACCAGGTCAACTGGTGACAAGTAATACAAGACCAAGTCTGTATATCGTTTCAAAACATTTGTGTTACTACCCCCCCCCCTCCCCCACGGTACTATGCTACACTCAAATATGTGTATTTGCATAACTGGTGTGACGTTGAAACTTTCAATTAATTTTAGCTAACATTAAATGCATGCAAACTTGAAAAAAATAAGGTACAATTAAACATTTAAGAGAGAAAGAATTTTCAAAGTATTGAAAAATCAAAATCGCTCACATCCCGACGTGACCTTATCACCGGAAGTTATCGATAATTTACATCGTATCAATTCCAGATTTTCAAGAATATTGACCAAGCCATAGGTATTTTTTCAAAGTTCTTTAGTATGGTCGATATCAACGCACTTTGACAAAAACAATTCAAAGTGCGTTGATTCGGTCCCAAATTTAACGCTCTTTAAATTTTTTTTTCAAACTGCGTAATTTTTCAAAGTGCGTTGTAACAATGATCGGAACACTTAACCCAACTCAGAAGTAGAACAGGATAGCTCGCATTCCATCATTTGTACATGCTATAACACCAAAAGACATGAGTGCACAGGGCAATCACCGTACTTGCTAATAATTGGAAAAGAAGTGGGGCTACCTATAGATATAAACTTCGGAATCAACAGTCCGGAAAAGAAACCCATGACAAAATTTGTAGAATATTTAAGAACAAGAATGAAGTTGGCATTTGAATTAGCATTATGAGCAGCAGAAAAAAGCAGAAGTAAAACAAGGTAAGTATAATGATTAGAAGGTAAGATGTGCTAATTTACCGACGGGTGATCGAGTCTTAATGAAACGTGTAATATTGCAGATAAATGGGAGGAGGAGGCATACATAATCATCAAGCAGCCAAACCCTGGCCTTCAAGTAGATTGAGTACAAAGGGAAGATTGCCTTGGAAGAACGAAAACACTGCATCACTTCTGTCGCCGATAAAATGCATTGATCCAGACAAACAGCAGATTATTCCAAAAAAGCAAGAGCCTCGGGTTCAATCCCAAACAGAGGCACAAAATTGTCCCTGTTTCATTTGTCGCCCATGTAGGGACCCGAGTGTTCTACGGCGGGTGAGAGTGATTGCCAACAGAACTTCACACCACAGCTAATAAAAGAGAAAAACAGGTAACAAAATCTATTACAGTTTGATCCAATAGCAGCCGAGAGTAATGAAAAAAATCATGGTAATATAGGGGATTCAGATGATGGCAAGAGTACAAAAAAAAAACACGAAAATTTGTGATCCCTTTTCCAAAAATGATTCCATCTGCAGTGCATCAATTGAGAATATCATTTCATTAGGAAATACCTGTATGTCTTTCCCTTTTTTGTTTGTAAAAAAAATTGTGGATATATTATTACATGTTAACATTCATGGAATGGATCTACTACATTCAGTATTCATTTACAAATGTGTGGAAGAGGATGAGACGTTTGTTTTTCAATTAAGAGAGTTCTGGATTTTGATGTTCTAAAATCTTTATGCATCAAGATATTTCATGTCCCTTTTTGTATTGAATTTGTCATTTTCAAAGATGATATACGATTAAACATTTCATATACAATTACAAATGTTTGATATTTCTGCATAATTGTGTATTAATTAAAAAAATATTTGACTGTTTTCGGTACTGATGAAATTCATAAAATATTTTGCATTTAATGTATTGTTTATAACGTTTAAAACCATGTTGCAGGTGACTTAATGTACAGGTTTTTTAAAGAGCCAAATTTATTATGCTGCATAATGTACATGTACATTTACTAAAACACATTAAGATTACTTTACGAAAAAGTTTTAAAAGTAGTTATGAAGCTAAAAACACAATTTAATATGCTATATTAGAAAATATTGATTTCAAATCATCGAGCTTGTATCCGAGGTATATGTATATAATTGTGTTTTATAAAGGTATTAGACGCAGTGTAAAATTACAAAAGATTTTTTAAGGAGGAAGCTTTTGAGTAGTGTTTGTATCAAACGATTAAACAATTTTTTTACTCTGTATAGTGCTATAAAATAATCTTTATAAAACAGGGTGAAAAAGTGATCACAGGAAGTATTTTTTTTTTCTATTTTGTAAAAAGATCTTTATAATTCCACTGAAGAATAGTAATTACCGTTATAAACACAACAAAA
The DNA here is from genome assembly GCA_003671525.1 of Saccostrea glomerata. NCBI lineage: Eukaryota > Metazoa > Mollusca > Bivalvia > Ostreida > Ostreidae > Saccostrea > Saccostrea glomerata. The sequence continues at coordinate 58,774 of PRKT01001415.1, forward strand.
AGATCGTCAATGTCACGGGATCCATGTTTCTTCCTTCGTTCTCATTTGTTATTTGTTAAAATAGGAAATCCTTATCTCGATGGAAGGATTCATAAAATTGATGTGTCTTATATTTTTGGGAGATGCTGTACATGTATCTAAATCATGGGGTAATGGTTAGATTTGTTTTTTCCAACAAATTTCACTTTTCATGATGATGAATATAATTTCTGAAATTAGTTTTAGTTTCAGCTTTTCTCCGAATTTTGATTTCTTTGTTTGTATTTACATTGCTTGTAGATAATCTTAGTTTACTACCACAGTATAAAGGACAACCTTTTAGGCACCATATTACAGCGGTTATAATGCGCCGCCAGATGGAGCGATGGATATCTCCAAGAGGAACGTGGGCAAAACACGTGTAGCATTACATGGGCTAATCCTTTTGTAAAAAAAGCTTGGTGGAAACTTCCTCTACAACGCATGTCTAATGTAGCATATTTAGAAATTTATTTTCGAAATGAAACTAAGTGTACTTGATATATCAATAGACAGTTTTTAAAGAAATATTACGAGAGAGAGAAAGAAAGAGAGAGAGAGGGGGGGGGATATTCCATTAATAGAATTCCAATCACGAAAAAATTAATATCTTTTAATCCTTGTTTTGATTTTGATTGGCTTTTAATATAGAGAGGTAAGAAGGAAATTACCCCATGTGCAGACATTTTATTCTTTCAATGCATTGTACTGCGCGGCTATATTAACGCCGTCCAAAGGCTTAATATGTATCAAAAATACGTTTTTGTATTATGAGCTAGATTTTTATTTTAATTCTTAATCATTTGATACATGTGCAGAAAATTTGTACTGAGGGATTCATAAGGTCCGCTTAAAAAAAGTTTGTGACGTCAAATGACTAAGTAAATCACGTGAGAGACACATAAACTATCTTAATTGTCGCACATAAATAGCTTCGGCAAAAGAAAAAAGCAAAATTATTGTGAACAGTTTATTATATAAGTCAACTAAAGGTAACGTTGGGTAATTTAAATTTCTGTGGAAAAGTATGAGTTTTACTTTTTAGGAAAAGTGAAATTAAACTTATCTAGAAACAAGGTTATTTCCCACTTTTCTTCACAATTTATACAATATAGAATAATTTACATACGATCCCCTGGCAAAATTGACGTTTTAAATTCATCATTTTTTATTGTTTGAATACACACATTATCGGAAAGAGAAAGAAATAGCGATATAGTTTTGAAAAAATAACAATCAAAACAGCATATTTATTCTTAACAACAAGGCTCTGCTGTATTGTTTTATGGACTTTTAATCTAGAATACTGTGCGTTATCTCTATATCTTTCCTAATGAAACGTTCCCAGTCATGAATGCTCAAGTTTGCAGTAACTTGACGTCATATTCTAACGGCTGGTAGATTGTGATATATTTCAGACAGCCTTTTTCCTATCTGAGTGTGTTTTTTTTTATATATCTTAATCAGTCTTCTGTTCCTATGTCATAGAAGTACCACTTATCTCGATTTTCGACTTTTGTTTACATCCCGGCGTTTCTCGTTAATTATCTATTTAATATTGTATTTAAAATAATTACATTTTGAGAGGAGAAAATAATAAGATTCAACCGTTTTCACCTTTAACGGTTTTTTTTTTATGGTAGCTGTTACAGAAGTATAGATAAAGAAAACTGTCCTGCTTTTACACCACATCTTCAACTTCAGTAAATGAAACTATTGATTCAAAGAATATTTTTAACTGATTCTAAGACCTTACCAGTCACACGAGTATAAAGCATTTCGATAAAAGATTCACAGAAGTATGAAATAAAATTACCAGATAAAAGAAAGTTTGTTTCCGAAAGGCAAGAGAGAAATAGTTGATCAACAAAATGAAAAGTCTTGAATCTCTTTAAGCATATTCACTTCCGCCAAAATTTCTTTGTAAGCTAATAACAACCATAGATAAAACAATCTTTTAACTCCATCACCTGAAATTTAGGTGACCGAAAGTTTTCTTTAATAAAAATGACAGTGTCTATCTACTCATGTACCTTTCAAGAATTTTCAATTGACAAAAACGCTATTCAGCATTTTTTTTAACTTTCACATAACTTCCAATCTATATAGTTTTAAGTCCCATTCGATAGTTTTTATTCATATCGTTCATATCGCGACGTCGACGTATGCTGGTAAATGGCCACAAAGAACAAACTGTGGTTCCTTTACATATCTGACCCTGTATTTGTTTATATAAAATATGAAAATGATTTCAGATATTAAATCCCGTGATTTCTGAACGATTTTCAGTAGAATTTTCTTTATAAAAATAGTGTATACGACAAAGATTGAGAGAAACACATTTCAAAGGAATGTACAGTGGATGATTGATGTGGACACTGTTTTAATAATAAAATTTACCATTGAAATGACAAGGAACACACGGCGTATGTGACCGGTCTGCGGGGGTTGCTCACTCCTATATTGCATCTGATTCAAACTTTGATGTTTTGGAGGTCCGTGTTTGCTCTGCTCCTGTTTTGTATTGTTTTATGGACTTTTGACTTTTGATCTGGAATAATGTTTATTATTTCAATATGTTTTATTTGAGGCATTTTTTCTTGAAAAATAGAACTATAAATGACATTTCGCGCCCTACAACCGAACACCCAAAATCTAGGGGTGGATCAATTTCTTATTGTAGAATAGGCACCTTTGGTCATTAAAACGAAACTTTTAGCTTGGGTTTTTGATACACATTGGCAGTGTAGTGGATTTTCAAAGAAGAAATAAAAAAAAAAACATTCCAGCGATTGGATAATGTCAATATCAAATCACACAATTGTAGACTGATGTTAAATTTATCTCATACGATTTTGGTTTAGTATTTTTCGACTTTTGAGATGACCCCTTTGAAAATATACGAATGTTTTTGATTTCTATTCAACCTGAAGACGCATAAATTGATGACATTGCACCGTTGCTGTTGACAGGGCGAAAGCAAAAATACAGTAAAACGAGAAAATTTGGCGCATACGTATTTAAGCGCAAACGCAAGTGGAATGCTCTAGCACTTGCACTTTTCATTAAAATATATAAATGTGAATATTTTTTTTTTTATCTGTACATCCGAATTTGACTGTTTGGTTTGTCAAGCACGGAAACACAAATTAAAGCACTCCCGTATAGAAGTAAACGTTCGTCAACTTTACCTTGGTGTTGCAATCACATTGACGTGGCACAATGTTAAAATGTGTTTTGATTTTATTTTGAATAAAAGAAATGGAGTATTTACGCATTTTATTCATATTTAAACAATGCATGCATCGAACGAAAGTTACTTCGATTAACGGTCATCATAATCAGGAATTGTCTGCAAGCTCAAGCGCCGTGCTTGATTGTATTGTTTACCTCGACGATAAATGATTGACACGCCGAGAAGCTAAACTTTGAGGGTGTTAATGATAAGTAACGGGTAAAAACTACCATTGTAATGATTATTTAATTAAATAATAATTTGGCATGATCCTACGATGTATAGTGCTGGTGTGTATATAAAATCCAACGACCTTTCGACATTACATAATCGCGCGTTCCGATTTACATGTCCATTTATTTATGTGAATGCTTTGATCACACACAAGATATAATATTTAGAAATCCGTTAGCGCAAAATAAATTTTAGCGCTCAGGGGTTCTTGCGCCAAAGGCGCTAGAATTAGTAGCATGCCAAATATTTTCGTTTTACAGTATACTCTTCAAAAAAAGAAACCCATAGTATAATTTTAGTGACACATTTTACATAAAGATTTTTTAGTAAAATCATGCATTGATAAATCAGAAATTGATAAGCAACAGGAATACTATCGAAATGTCATGATTACTCAACAATTTTAAAATTATAGTCAGTTTAAGGCCATTAAAGATCAATATCTGGTATGCCCCCCACAGACACAAATGATAGCCACAAACGGCATTTAATGGAAGCAAATGTGTATAATAAAAACTGTATAGGAATACTCTCCCACTCCAAATGTAGAACTTTGGTCAGATGAGTCTGGGGATACGATTGTCTTTGGCAAATCATTTCAATCCATTTTGTCGAATGCTGCTTAATTTGGATCAAATCTGGCAATTTAGATGACTGTGGCAGAAGCAGTTTGCTGTTGCCTTGCAAGAATTAGAGTGTCAAATGAGCCGTATGTGGCTGTGCATTGTGAGATTGCAATACGGCTGTAGGATGCTGCAAAATTGAATGGGCATGTGTAGTTATTACAGTACCCGCATCGTTATTCTTTACAGGATACACGATACGATAGGATACACGCACGATACGATAGGATACACGCACGATAGGACAGGATATACGCACGATAGGATAAACGCAAAACACGATAAACGCAAAACACGATACACGCAAAACATGATAAACGCAAAACACGATAGACCTGATAAATGATCTTCACGATAGGATAAACGCAAAACCTGATAGGATTGTTTCAAAATGCGGAACGTTTTCTGACAAGACGAAAAGATCATTTTGTTTAGTTTGCTGCAATATTTTAATTTAAATACTTGCAAGGCTTCAAATCTAAATTATAAAGTACATATAATTATTATAATAAAAATATTAAGATGACTGGTAATTTTACAAAAGTTGTTTATTTTTTTTGGCAATGATTAAATGGATTGTTATTAAATGAGGATTGTACTTTTTTAAATTTAGGAAACTCTATAAATATATTTATTATTTATGAAAAAAAAATATACGTTTGTTCCCAATAAATTAAGTACTAAATTATTTCACGGAAGAAATTTATGCGATAAATTAAATATTTGTATTTAGTGTCTAAAGATTAGAATCTCCGGGGTATCCAAAAATCGCAATTAAATATTAAAATCGTAGGGGAAAAATACATGTAGAGGACCGGCCGAAAGAAAGGTCCAAAGAATTCGGCTTTATAAAACTATATAGTTCAAGAAAATTAATTTCCTGAGTAGAAATCTAAATAATTGTTAATATAGTGGCGCTCTGCATTAATTCATGTAAACTGTGTCAACAGAATATGAATCTGCTACAAATGCACCTGTACATGTACCTTTACGCTAAGTTCTCATTAATGTACATATAAACATTCATATATCAGATACTTAAAACCTCGAGTTAATTAACGAACATTGAATGATAAAATACTTTTTTTTCTTTATAATACAAAACACAAGAATTTATAAACAAATATTAAAAGGGTAAAATGCGACTTTTCCGACTACATAATTATAAATCATTGAAATTAAACTTTGTGTGTACTGTTTCTAATGCAAATGAATTATTAAACCCTGAAAATTATTTTAGACTTACCCGGTAACCTCATATACGGCATATTCGAAGGGTGGGAGGTTGAAAGTCCGTAACCAATTTAACCAAATAGCCAAAAATAAATATTGATTTCTTGAATAAAGTTATATACGTATGGAATAAAATCGATTAATACTATAACATTGATTGGGTGAAATACATTTACTTGTGTTGCATTGTCACGGCGGAATCAACCTTCTTTTTATTAAGGACCTTTGTTTCATTAAATTGATTTATTAGATTTTTTTAAAATTTAAATTCAAGCAAGGAAATGATTTTTTTTTTAAATCCATAAATTGTACTGTATCAATTTATATTTAGTTGATTTGGAAAAAATCTTTTCTGAGTGTACATGTAAGTTCACACAAGGTATGAACAGAATCCCGAAAAATAGATACTGTTTGACACAAGGTGAGAGAGCAGTTCAGTGATCACACACAGGCCTAGATGTCATTTAGGGGGATAGGGGAGAAGGTAGAAGGGGTGTTGACCGCACAGGAAGGCAGTGTGCTGATAAGAGAGGTACACATAGTGTCAGTTTTACGGCAAGAAAAGCTCTTCGATTTGACACTCAGGTGCATTATATTTTCAGTTTATTTCCACACCGAAAAGGTAAGCTGTTAAAAGTCATGTTTTTTTTCCTGTTTATTATTTTTAGGTTATCTAATGCCAGATAAAATTAATGAAAACTTCCATTTTATAGTAACTGCCATGGTGTGAAAAATCGGGTAGAGCATTTTCATGCATTACATTTTATAATTTTAATTTATTTTTTTTTAAATTGAGACATATTAAGGAATTTAACTAATTAGATAGTGGAAAAAATAAATTTCAAAAATCAGTGTTATAGTTATCTGGATCAATGTCTTAAATGCTTCGTTTATTATTTTTTTTTAAATCAAGATTCTAAATAATTGTGCATACATGTAGATCAGAGGCGAAAACACATTCCTAATAGCACCAGACGATTGATCGGAAGAAAATGAATATTGTATTTAAAAGAGATACATGTCTTATTTATATTTAATTTTGACCAAAAAATCATACAGTTCGATGAATTCAACAAGAAACAGGGTATCGATTATTACATTTTCAAAAATTGATTTTGATTCTCTGCTTGACTATGATATGGTTATTTTCTTAATTTAATTTATTATTAATTATTAAATTTATTACTTATTTTATTTATATATTTATTCTTTTCCTTCCACGATTTAATATTTCTTTTAATGATTAATCTAAGGGATAAAACTTTCTTTTCTCTTTCTTGGTTAAAATAATCTTATTTTAGTTAAAAAATAACGAAAAAGAAACTCGGAATAACTCGGTAGTTTCTTCCTGTAGTAAAGATAAAAAGGCAGGGTTTCCGAATATACACGATAAACGCAAAACACGATACACGATAGAACCTGATAAACGATCTACACGATAAACGCAAAACAAGATAAACGGAAAGCACGATACGATAGGATACGATAGGATACACGCTTGATACGATAGGATACACGCACGATACGATAGGATACACGCACGATAGGACACGATAGATTCGTAAAGAATAACGATTCGGGTACTGTAACATGGTTAGAGTACTAGTTTTCATTAAAGTTCATTAAATTCAAACCAAATCATTCTTACTTTCTTATAATACCGTTTTCCATATCATTACACTACCACCACCTACTTTTTTAACGTCCCGGAGGCAGTTATTTGTCCTTAATTCACCACAAAGCATTAGCACTCTTAAACTTAGAAGAGGTTTTCAGATAAATATTCTGGACTAGTAGTTAAACCAAAATGTGCAGCAGTGATGCTGTGGTCATACTCTATTGATCTGAGATATTTGAAGGGGTGTTGTGGGGTCGGAACAATGGCATGAATAGTCCTCTTGCAATAATTCTTAGTCAACTTAAAACGATCTTGTTAGATGATCTGTGCCGTTCAGAGATAGCTAATGCTGTAGATGACGTCATTGCATTACATTCATACAATTTTCGTTATCCTCTGAAGTGATGCTCTGAGCTGATGTTACACGTAGTCTACCATATATTTTGCAAAGATTGGGTGTTCGATGTTAATGGTTTATGTTTAACAGGTTAGAAATGGCACTGTGCGTAACATTAAAACCTTTTACAATTGTAGATTGTGGTACCTCTGCTTCCAGTCGCCCTCTTTACTTTGTATGCCATGCATTATTCAGATGCAGCATTTTTAGGAAGCATTATTTTTTAGATAAAACCAGATTCAAAATATTGAGAACCCCCGCTTTTGATAGTCCCTTTGTGCCTGAAGGAATTGCATCAGATTTCAACAAACGAAAATTGAGATCAAAATTTTTGGTGAAATTTTGCAAAGTCATGTCTTTTTGTCTGTGAGGCTTGTAGAATAGCTGAAAAGTTAACAATTGCATTAAAAAATCACGCATTTCACTCGAATACATTATATCAATATAACTACCATACATTTTTCAAGGCATTGTTCCTGCTATGTATTTCTTTTTTTTTTTTTGAAGAGTATATATTATGCGAAAAATAAAGGATCTTTGCTTTTCATTTAAAACATGTGATACAATCAATTGTAGGCTTATTTCAACTAACTTTGACTGAAAATTGTAAGAACCAACTGATCATAAAATTCATGAATTTCATTTTGATGTCATACCTTGAACGGTAGAAGTGCTAACGCATGAAAGCATTTTTGAAAGTGTCATAGGAATTTTGCACTAATTAATATAACTGCTACGCTCTACGTTTTCTCTAAAAACGATCGAGAGGGGAGGGGGTGGGTTTGGGGTGGTTGTGGGGTAATATCCCACTTTGAAGTAATAGATACGGATACATTGTAAAAACTTAAAATTTCTTTGAAATATACGAGTAATTTTCCTGCTTTTAACAAAATTCTTGCTCAATATCATTCATTTTTTAAAAAGCAAGAATTTTACAAATCAATGTTTTGATAAATGTGAATTAGGAAGAGACACAGATGGATCTTTTCAAAACGAGGAGTGATATTGTGAAAGCAATTACCCATGGGTTAAGCATAGGTCTATCTCTATTTAATGGGTAATATCATTCAGAAGTATATATATATTGAGCTTAGAGAAAATAATATTTTTTAAATTAATCGGTGCTTTCATTTCAGCTGTTAATCGACATGTGGGATTTTCTGTTTATGTGTTCAACGACTCATCGTACATTCCTCCCTCAAATACATCTCAACACAAAGTGTTCACTCACAATATATCTACCTGTCCTGAACGTGTGACAAATGTTACCATCAATAAAGAGATCCAGGGGATAGCTATCTACAACTCAAAGAACCCTCCAGTCAATACAACATGTGTGGGTTATGAACCTACATTTGCAACCATTGAAATATGTGAAGTAAAGGTGATGGGTATGTTATGCGAATCTCTTGAGATACGTATATTGGGATGACGTTCATACAGAATGTTTTTAAATGTTTGTGTTTTTAAAAAATGAATACGCAGCACAGTTAAGGTTACAAATTGAAATATCGGCTTTTTTAAAAGATAAAAATACATAATTTATTAGGATGAGCATTCCTTTTAGGACTTCACTGATATCAGAAAAATGTAATTATTCATTATACGAAATGTGACTTGATCAGCCTCTAACTGTGTACAACCTGCGTCATTTTTGCGAGATGACGTCACATTGACAAGTGCATTGCGATCGATGCATCGTTTATTGCAGCCCGGAGGACCGGGCTGCTCTAAACATATAAGTTTAAGTGTTGGTGTATTGGGATTGGGGTGGGGGTAGTTATGTAGAATTTAAGGTTTTCTAAACGTTGAAAAGATTGTTAATCAGAATGTTCTTTCTGTTTATGAATTACGAGATACATAATATATTTACTTCCATAAAGTGAATCTGTAAAAATATATACGTTTTTCATATTTAATATATAAAGTTACTTATCATTCACTATCGAAACAACGACAGGTCCCTTTTTTTGAACATAAAAACGTACTCTGCACAGTTCGTGTTTTATATTCTAAAATTGAAAATAAATACATTTTTCAATATAAATGATGCGTGTGTCTAACTTCAATTTATATTTTATGCAGCCAACATTTATTTGAGGAATTGATCAAGTTTAAAATGGTATCGTTTTTGATTGATTTTTATCTAACTACAATTTTTTTAAAAATATTTGCGACTATCGTCTACATCTGATTTAGACGCATGTCTTTTTACACATATTGAAGCGGTTTGTTGATTAAAACTCATTTTCATTGTTACCTTTATATATTTCCCGGGCGACAATTGATGGTTACATCAATGTTTTCTTGTATACTGTTGTGTGGGATTTAACAAACGACAAAACTGCATGTAATAGTAAGTTTGTATGCAATGTACAGCTATCCAGCTGTTTCAAATAGCAAATAATTTCATTTTGTGGTATTTTGAAGACCTTATATTATGAGTGACGTCATAGTAAACATTTCCCGTACAAATTAGGCCCCACCTCCTTACTGTAACCTTAACAGTGCTGCGTATTTCAATATATATAATTACGAAAAAGAATTAATAATGAATTATCTATATTTGACTTGAAACATAGACTGATTTAAAATGTGTTTAAGAAATCTATCTGTCTTACATTTGTTGTTGTTGTTATTGCTTTTTCTTTTTTTTTTGGTTATAGGTTGTCCATATCAACATTATGGAGAAAACTGCGCACCCTGTGATCAGAAATGTCGCCATAGACACTGTGATGCCTTTCATGGTGCCTGTATTGATGGATGCATTAACAATGCTTTTAAATCGCATGATTGTCAAGGTGAAGAAATGTATTTCAATAGTTTACTTACTCGACTTTTGATTACTAGATTAGTTATTTGTACGGGTGACGCCATCATTGCTTTTTGACATAATGATTTCAAATTACGACGTTGTCTAATGCAGGAAAGTAAGATACCAAATAAATTCACAAGTATAGTTGTATAAGTCAGTGCAGTATACAAACAACATAGATAAAAGGTAATGCAAGATAACCAGCACGAACATGGGTCGCCATTCCACGCCGATACCTGTGACAATAAAGCAGTTATGTGTAACGAATGCGACGAGTATACCCTAGTATTGATGAAACGTAGATAATGCTATCAAAAATGGCGTATACCTATTTACGAGTCGCGTTCAGCTTTAAACATCCTTAGTATTGAATGCCTTCTTTTAGGTACTCCAGGTGACCTATTGCTAATCGTTTTCGTCCGCCTTCGTACGTTGTGCGTCCTGCGTCGTGCGTCCTGTGTTTACATGTGAACATCTTTAGCTTCTTCTCTGCAACCACTCAACCGATTTCTACCAAATTTGGAATAAAGCAAATATTGATGGAGAAAAAAACGTGACTTTCATGGTCCCTGCCCCCAAGGGGCCTGAGGGATGGGACCAAAACCACTAGAATTGAAGCAATCTTAAAACATCTTCTTTACTGCTGGACATCAAGCAACAAAACTGTTGGTATAAATGTAATGAGCATTGAGTCCTCTGCTTAAATTATTGATTTCATGGCCCCAGGGTCAGGGGTTCTAATGTTTTGGCGGGCTATATAGATTATATAATGCATTATTTCTGAAAATATTCTTCTCTGTTCCTGGATATTAAATAAACTAAATATATAGTGATGATGAGCAAGAATGTCTCTTTCAAAATTGTGATTTTATAGCTCGAAGGTAAGAGGGTTCTGTTGTAAGGATCGGGCTCCATCGATTATATAGCGGAAATACATTAATTCTTTGAAAATCTTCTTCTCTGCTCCACGGTATTGAATAAACTAAGCAGTTCATAGTTTTGATGAGCATGAATGCCTGCCGCAGGGTCTGGGATTCTGGTCTTAAGGCGGTGCTCTATTGATCATATGCTAGTGAAAATACGTTAATTCTTTGAAAATCTTCTTCTCTGCTCCTAGGTATTAAATAAACTAACTAAGTACATAGTTATGATGAGCAAGAATGCCACTGCCGAAATTGTGAATCCCAGCAAATTCTGTAACGCTGTCAAGTATTACTTGTACCTTATGATGATCAACTTTGTCATTTTCTTTCTTACACAATATTTTGAGCTAAATTCGATAAAAGCATGTTATGTTTAACGACACCTCAGAACTATAGGAGCTCTTAATTAAAACATGATACAAAGATTGTTGTCTATATTTACATTGTACCAACTAGTATTGTGTCTATCTATGTGCATCCGAGCAATGCGCAAAATTGAAATTAACGGTTTGATTCGCTGAAATTGTGTCTCTTATTAAGTCATTTCATGGTAAGTATGCTAAGCAATCGAGATTCTGGAGTCATTTTAGGAGTCATTACGTCATAAAAATTACAAAATAACGTCCCAACATGTGTACAGTTTGTTGCTCTTTCAAATGGTATCAAACTCATTAACTTCCGCTAAACTGTTTATATTTTATCAATTAGAATTCACTACTTTCTAAATGCCCCTCGTACTTCAATACACCTTCTACCTTTTTCAAAATTACCTTTGTGTTCATTTTTTTAACGTGTAGTCAAATTGCATGTCACAAATATTGTTAGAATGCAAGGACGGCTTCTTTGGAGTAAACTGCACAGAGAAATGTGGCTTTTGTAAAACTGGTACAGTTTGTAACAAAACAAATGGTATCTACCCTGAGGGGTGCCAGGGTAACTGGAATAATTTAAAGTGCACAGGTAAGTTTAATAACAATATAAATGTACATTTTATTTTTCCAAATTTTACCACGAAAATATAAAGTTTTCTGTAACGTTAGTTGACAACCCTAAAAGGATGATGTGACATAACTGCTATCTGGGGCCCCTTTTTCCACGACGAATTATATTTAATCTACAACGATGTTGGTAATTTTCAAACATGAGTGAATTAATAAAACGCCTTTTGATTAGTTTCAATAGTTCAGGCACATTTTAATTATAAGGAATACTGCATTATCTTTGATTTTGTAAGACCCTGTCACAGCTAAATTCGGCCAAGTTTGTGCGAATGTTTTCTTTTATGGCAAGAGCATGGGCGGGTCATAATACAATAGAGGGATATGCGTGTCCGAGAAGACCTTATATGGCTATTGTTATTATTTCGCACTTAGTCATTGTCCAATCCGATGACAGAACAACAAAACATGCTGGTTTACTATACGTTTACATTTTATCGCACACACGTGGTTTAGGTCAATTTACCTGTTATCCTTTTCTACATTTCAAAGTTTTATAATGGTCAGCCAATGCTGTTTATACTTAATAATACGCATGCATTTTCAGCATTTACGGTTTTTAGGACAAGAAATGCACATGAAACTTGTACTAACCGATACTCGGGAATACGTGTTGAACTAGCGAATTGCTCACCAAACACGCTACAAAACTTTAAACTAATGTATATCATGTATATTCAATCAATTGTTTGTAACTGTATATAAAATAATTTTTACTGTGGTCTCGGAAATGGTACATATGTAGATCCGTGTCTAATCTGTGACTCAAATGCATAAAAAGATATCGGAAAGCAGTAAAATTCCAAGCATGTTTCCATAGTACTTTTGTGGTACTCACTCGTAACGAATTTCATTAGCTGATTGGTCAGTTAGAACGTATCGCCTGTGCCTCGATTAGCATATGAATTCATTCTTACGTCAGAAAATCCATTTCTGTCGATCTGTTTATACTGGGAAAGGCCAGCTAGATTTTACAATTTTTTAAAAAATAGCATGTGAGCGCAGTTAGGTACAATTTTCTCCTTTCACATATAGGTAGATTTCAATAAAATACAGTGACCAGCCAAAGGAGAAAATTGTACCTACCTGCGCTGGTATATTTTAAGGGCTTCAAAGAGTGGGGCGGGGTTAAAATGCAATGTGAATCGATTGTAAACATGATACCCCTACTCCAATAAAAGACCTATATCTTTCAAATCACGTTTCTATTTTTGTTAAAAATTGTATATTATAAAGGTACACATATCAGTGATTAGTTACATACAAAAATTTGAGTAAAAGTTAGACATTTAATTTTTTGTCAGGATACGAGGGGCCGCAAGTCACTTCATCCTTTACAGATCTAAAATATTTATTCTATGTCATTTTTTCAAGTCCTCTAAAATTTTAAAGTTGAATTAGAAATGGTTTATAAATTAGTGTTGGTAAATCTACTCTACTTCGGAATTGATCCTACTACCAAGGAAACGATCAAAACAAATCGATCAAAACTCATCATTAAAAGCAATAAAGAACAGTCATTACGTAATCCTACAGTACTGGTTATTAAATTTAATCCTTGCATTAAAGGACTGAAAAAAAAGAATTCTGAGATATTGGAATAAAATTCTTAGAAATCCAGAATGCAAAAGTTTATTTAATTCTTAACCAATCATAGCTAACAGCAAACACAGGAATATAGGTGACGAGACAATCCGGTCTCACCCTAAAACAAAAACCCTGATTTATGTCCGTGCCCCTCAGATGAGGCTTCTTAATGGCCGAAACACCTTACAACTTCTTGCATAATTCAAATTAAATATTAATCTGCTCTATGCAAAAAATCATATCTTCAGAAGCAAAGTTTGGTTTGTCGGGTCCTAATAAATCTCTTATAAGTTTGGTTGATTGATGTCGCTAATTTTCAAAATAAAAGAGGGGATCTGACAGGTAAATTTATCAAAGTACATATTGATAAGTTTAACGGTTCCTAATTTAACAGAGTGCAGACATGGATTTTATGGAGCAAACTGTGAATCTAGCTGTAGTAAATGCAGCATCGGATCCTTTTGTGATAACAAAACAGGAATATGTCCAGTTGGATGCCGAGATCACTGGAATGGAACAAAATGTGACGGTAAGAAATCTTATAGCTAACACATCTTGTCTCTGTTTAATATATCATGACGTTCAAACATTTTGTTACGACGTAATTCCTTTGAACTTATAGTCATTTATTTCAATGACCAATCTCACTTATTCCAACATAATCTTCACTTGTCAATTTATCGCTGATATACCTAATTAACTCTATAATTATACTAGAGTCTGTAAAACAAAGGCTGATGTCACATAAAGTTTCTAGTTTTTACTTCAGGAAAAAAATAAGGCTACAAATAGATAATGAGAATGTTTTATTTAGAAATTAGGACACCCTTATCCAATTTAATTCAAGCAGTATATACATTTACAACATAATGATGATAGTCAATTTACGCAAACAAAAATTACCAGCATAGAAATAATTCCGAAAATCTTCTTTATTTAAAAGGAGCCTCCTGGAAATACTTATTGTTCAATTCTTTTAATTGGATGCACAAAGTTGTCATGCTGATAAAAACAAATTATTTTACATCATTTCTTCAACAAAATTTTTAACCCCTTAAATGTTTTTGTAGAACCCTAAAATTGCTCATGAAGAGAAGAGTAAATGTTCAACACGTTAACGAACTGTCTGATTAGATGTCAATCAGGTTGTTAGAATAAAAAAAAATGGATTATGTTGTAACATACTTGACACATAGTAGTGAATTTTTAAACTGCTAAAATTTACAACAATAATCAAAGCTTGATTTGGTTTATGCGTAAACAAAAATGCAATTGTGTGCATATGTAAGATTCTTAATTTCAGAGTGCAAAAATGGATTTCATGGAGTAAACTGTGAATTCAACTGTAGCAAATGTACAAATGGTACTTTCTGTGATAAAATAACAGGGGTATGTCCAGAGGGATGTCAGGAGCATTGGAATGGTACCAGATGTGACGGTAATATATCATTTATCAAACCATTATTGTGCCGCAATTCTTTTGTTCCTAAAATGCCTTACTTAAAAGTCTGTAATGATCTTGTACAACTATGTCTTCATTAGTCCGTATTCCGTCTAAAACTGCACTCCAAAATAATGTTGAAACGAGTAAATTAAAAGTTAAAGTTACATACAAATGTCAACACCTCTGCCTGAAACTTTTTTTAGACCCCTAAGCTTTCTACGTTTCCTGTTCTGTTTTTTCTACCAGCATCGCCTAATGGTAATAACCGATGCAATAAGTAGATTCTCTTCTTTGCTTTGAATTTTGGAAGAAATAAAAGTTTATTCGGTCTTTTGTATCAAAAACCGTTTGCAATAACACTCCGAGCTTTATATATTGTCAAAGATCCTATGTGACAAATAAAACATTTTCATCTTGTTTCCTTTAAACACAACAATAGTTCACTGCTTAAAGAAACTCTTTGATTTGCATTTTATAATAAAAAAGAAAATCAAGAAAAATAAGTTCTTGCATTTTTAGCTCTCTTATATCTGTTTTATTTTTAGATAATTTATTAGTCTTTAGACGTGTAAAAGCTGTTCAAAACATTAAATTACATCTAAAACAGAGCAAACATTGACATAATTTTACTATATCGCATATTATTAATTCTGAAAATTCTGAATTTCAGTGTGTGAGAATGGATTTTATGGAGCAAACTGTGAACATAGTTGTAGTAAATGTAGAATCGGCACCTTATGTGATAAAATTACAGGGATATGTCCAGAGGGATGTCATGATCACTGGAATAGAACCAGATGTGAAGGTAATATATCTGATTATACAGTGTATCGCCTTCAAACGTTGAGTTTTGCAACGATTCCTGAAGATAATTAAAATGTTAAAAATACCAGAAATTTAAATTTTCTAATACCCGTTTCATATCTAAATATATTATTGTCAGAGACCAGCTTACAGCTTAATATACGAGGGCCGTTCAAAAATTACGTGGACTTGTTGCTCAGAAAAAAAAAATTGACGACATAATCGGGCAAAATGCCACACGTAATATAAAAGAATCTTTATTTAAATGGTCTTCAAAATTTCATATCAAAATGTTGTAAATTTGTATCAATTTCGAGTGATTTTTCAGGACATATCATTAAATCACGGAGTAGCAAAATCATCGACGTCACAGGCATTATAAAAAAAAATATGTACTTGAGCTTTCATTTTCTCAACATTTTCACAAGAGTACCTGTACAGTTTAAGTTACCTTATCTACCAACATCCAAACACCATTTCTTGTCAAGCTTAAAATCTATAAAAAAAAAAGTAAAGATTATTCTTTTTTATGTTTTAAAACCAAAAACTGCAGGTATTTTTGAGATATAATGTGAAATTGGTGACTCTCAATCACGTTCCTAATAGTCCGGATTAAGTTTTCGTCGATAATGTTTTTCCCGTCCTCCCATATAGCCTTTTTAGACGGTGGCTATTTATAGCCACAGGCTATAGCTGCTGGTCTGTGTAAACACACAGGGACCCTAGCGGCGATTTTTGCAGTGTCAAAATAATGAAAGTAGACTTATTTCGATGTTTGAAAATAAAATGTACATAGTTAACAAATACTTTCAAGTTATTTCAAAGACATTTCGTTGATGGATACAAAGCCTAAGTCCTAATATTTGCCGTTATCAATATTTCTCGCCTCATGAATATTCATTGAGTTACGCCGAACTAAACTAACTCGTACACCAACCGACTCGTACATTCGTATGCAAACTACAGATGTCAATTCGTACAATTTGTTTTCGTTTTTTCTCACAATTTCGAAAAATCAGTTTCGTATGCACATTGTGTTTCTTTAAAATTAACAATTAATTGTTGGAAAATATTTGAAGATTTAAATGTATGATTGTTTCACTATCTAACTCCGAAATCAAATACTAGTCATCATTACTAGTAATTGCTAATTGAAACAACACACGACTGTTTCTTAAATACTGCTTTGTGATTTTTTTTTACAATAAAACTTAAATAGTTTATTGTAATTTAACAAAGTATTATTGTTTGAATTTCTTATATCTGTTTACAATGCTATATTATTAAACGAATATATGTATTTTAGGAAAGATGAAAAAAGATCACTACATCTTAATCAGCTAATAAAACGGTTGTTGGAGGTATATGATGCCATTCTAGTTTTTAAAAATAAGACTTTGTCTGATTATCTCGGACACAAAAACGACTCAACGGATAAAAATTTGTCAAAGCTATAATTACAAAGACTATAACAGACAATTTACCTATATATTTCATTCCTATTTAGAAACTCTAACGTGCCTCTAATAAATTTACCTTTTAAAGTGTGTACGAAAAAGGTACTCAAATAATGTGCATGAAATAATACTAGCATTAGGATTTTATGCGATTTTAGTGGGCTGGTGTGTTCACATAGCAGTAAATATATATGTATTGTGCAATGATTCGCAGGGTTATTGCATAATTATTAGAATATTATGTATGAGAAATACCATCATCGCAAACCCTAGCCAAAATGTACGATCCTCTCCCATTCTGGAGAAAGCTCCATGCGCATATATACAGACTCCTATCGTGACTTGAGACGACGGAAAATAGAGACAGAAAAATATTTTGTTATATATTTTGTTATTCTGTTTTTTTTTCCGAGCAGTATACGAGGGTTGCCGTGTACAAAGCGTTTTTCTCGAAAAATAGTAGGCACTGCAAGATGAAATTTTTCGCAAGTATTTATTTATCATATTTTAGTGTATCTGAATTCGTTTGATAAAATATAGACAAAAAATTAATACTTCATTATCATGCTTTAATGTACTTACGCACGAAAAAAAAACCGTTTTTAAAAATAATACATGAGTATTGTTTCAAAATAAAAGTATTAAATAGATTTTGGTAAACATTACCCTATTTTTTATTCACTTAACTATTGTGTCGTCTTTTGGAAAATTTAAGGACATTTGCTTAATTATTTCATCAATTTATCAGTTTATCAAGCATCCGAAATGGGAAAGTGGTAAATCCAACACACGAAAAACGGCGGCGTTCGATGACGATACTACGCACTGGAAAGCAGTCGAGTTTTTTTCCTCTTTAGTGTACTAGAGAAATGGGAGTTTTCTAAGCGAAATCGTTTTAATCAAATCCAAGGGTAGAACAAACAGCTACAGGAATAGCGGAAGGTGCTGTCAATGTTGACAGCCAATACGTTTTGACATTATCATCCGTGTGTCGTAAAGCGACACAACACATTAAATGAAATTTTATAATTTGCAATTGTTTATATATGCATATACCTATTTGAAATTTGCTATTTTTTTTTTATGAAAATTGTAAGAAGATAGTAATTTACAATTTTAGATAACAGTGAGAATTCATAACACTTTACTTTTTAGTACAAAAAATATAAATTTATATATCAAAATGCAGACCTGTAGATATATTGTGAAAAATTGAAATAAACTTTTATAATTTCCATATCATTTTACAAAATCTTAAAACAATTTTTCTTATATACTGCAAATCGCCATTTGACGTAGCGGGTTTGCTTTGGACTCACGTACCTGAAGAAGTCAATCCTTACGTCGCGGATTCGACTCTCACTGCGTGACATGGATATGGGCCCTTAATTCCGATTGAGATCCTGTGTCGCAGTAATTGCTAGTCAGAAAAATATTCTTCACTGCCAAAAAATTTATTCTCAAAAGGGGCGTTAAACAAACAAAATCATTCATGCCACCGTCTTTCAGTACTCACAGTACTTTGATTAAAGATATCTAAGGGTCTAAAATTTCAATTTGCTATTTGTGGACGAATATCACAAATACCGAAGTTTACTACATGTCTTATTATGCATATTTTGGATCTATGTTGGCTATATCTCGAGAATTACACATTTAACAAAAGTGTGGTGCTCTGTCAATTCAGGAGACGTCATTTTCACAGTCGTTTTCACGGGAATCGCATCAGAGAAAAATGACAATATTTCTGGTAAAACTTCAAATATTACGTCAGAAATCTAATTACATAATAGGAAAACAATTTAGAGATACATTTGAGGAAATTGTCGAAAAATATCGCGAATTATAGAAAAAAAAATGAGTTCAGTTTTTGATTCCAAATGCTTTTTCTTCAATTTTTTTGTTGTGTTCCGTACCTCTCCTAAAGCGATATCAACATACTGATAATTTCAGTAGAATATTTTTTAAATAGAGAAATTTTGGCCAAAATTTATTGAAATCTATAAGATATATATTTCTGTGAAATTTCAAAACTATATGACATCTGTAAGAGTAAATGATAGCACAGTCCGCGTAATTTTTGAACATCCCTCGTATATAATTATATAAACACACTCGGCAGTTAACATCTTTTAATATACACTATTGTCATATTCAGCAAATACATGCAAATGTAATATCATAACTTATAATTTCGTTTTGAATTCACCGTAGTATGTAAAAAAGGATTTTATGGGCAATCATGTGAACAGAAATGCGGACGCTGTAGAAATACAGCATTCTGCAACATAACCACTGGAGTGTGTGCGGACGGTTGTAAGGATAATTGGGATGGGCTGATGTGTAACGGTAATACATTATTGGTATTTATGAATGTGTTGTATGTATTGAATATTAAGTGTTAAAAACTGTTAAATGGTAAATTCCTGATATTTGGGAAAAAAACGTCTGTTGACCTTCCTATTCGTTCTAATCGTGACTCAGGGACATGGTCATCTACTAACTGACTTTGCGGTCAGTCAAAACCTGATTTTGACTGTAACTAAACTTCATTAGAAGTCAAAACTATACAGTATAAACTGGAATATTCAACTTGTATTTGTATCGGAAAACTTAAAAAAAAAAAACCAAAACATCAGAGATGATCCTATCTTTAAAAAAAAGTTTATGAAGTCAATGTTCTTATAAGGTCAGCAGCTTCTTTCAGTTAAGCCCATTTGCAAACTGCATGCGTAAGACTTGTATTTGATAAGATGTGGAATCATTCTAAAGTCATATATTTCTTTTTTACAGTTTGCTCAAATGGTTATTATGGAAATCACTGTAAGGATAAATGTGGACACTGTCTGACAGGGACACACTGTAATAAATCATCGGGAGTCTGTCATAGTGGATGTAAAGAGAACTGGACCGGTTCTAAATGTGATGGTAAAGATTATGAATGAGTGACTTTGAAAAGAAATATTAACAATCACATCCAAATATCAAATATTAAAAAGTAATAAGGAACATATGAATGACCTTTTATAAACAGATATGATTTATCAATGATTGATTGTTTGAAGGATATGGGGATAACGAACAGTATTCAGTCTCAAAGTCCATAAAACAATACAAAATAAGAGCAGAGCAAACACGGACCCCCAAAACATCAGAGGTGGGATCAGGTGCCATGGAGGAGTGAGCATCCCCTGCCGACCGGTCAAACCCGCCGTCTGCTCCTTGTCATGATCAGGAAATAACGGAAAAAATCCGTCGTCAATTCAGTGTATAAATAATGGACTAACAATTGGTATGAAAAACGTCAGTCAGCATTTGACTTAATGATAAATTGTATTTGCTGACAAGGTCATTGTATCGACCATAGAACTTACGAAATGATGACTTTAAACGAGACTGCTGATATTCATGTTTCATCAACTTGCTTTTCAATAATTTACCCCGTGTCACCGGGTCTTTTGTAGGAATATCAAACCTTCAACACTGGATTCGGCACAAGTATTTAATAATGTGCTTATAGCAAAATATACCTACAAAGTATAAATCAACACAATACACACAAGACAAATAATTTACATTTAAGATCAGACAATAACAATACATAAATTATATGATTGTTTGCTGTCGGAATTAATTAATATAAGTAAAATATAAAATACGTTTACATGATAATTATAATAAAGGTAAACAGAAAGCTTACCAGGAATCCAGTCAATAAACTCCAAGTAAATACTTTGAAGATAACTTAGAATATTATACACAGTCTTCTACCGTAAGGACAAAATCGTGGGGATAAAGAATTTGGCGGGTACAGTGCTTATATACTAAGTGCAGAAGTTAAAACATGCATATTAATGAGGTAAAAACGGTCAGTCATTGGTCAGCAGTAAGGTCACATTAAGTCACCAAACCAGAAACACGTGTAAATACAAGAATAACAATGTCACATGACCTCTCAAAACATTCACACCAGACACACACTCAAACGCAGCGATCGTGCTTAATTGGCAATGCGCGCCAATTATATATGGTAATTAAAATATAACATCTGTGACACTCGTTTAAGAAATTGTTCATACGTAGAGCATGCTCTTGCGTATCGAATCAACTGAGATATATATACTCCGTATGCAGGTGATGAAGTTATATTGCTGCATAAGTAAGGAAAATTGACGATAGAAAAGTTAAAGTCATTACGTTTATCATATAATTTGGTTGTTAGATTACCATTAGTCTCTTTTTCAAGTGATTATTTTTATTTATACAAAATTTTATTAACATAAGTGAATGGGGTTGGGCAAAGCCTATTTTAACCCTCTCCCTACAAGGTCAAGATGAACACACAATATAAAGGTATGAAAATAGATAAACAAAATGAATAGACAAACATAGTAACAAAGAAACAAAAGTAAAAAGTAGATAGAGAAAAAAAATTACAATGTAGTACCGGTTACGCGGGTATATTAAGGAAGCATATAAATCGTTTCTCGGGAAATTTAAACTTTTTAAAGAAAATTAAGTTTGATAATTTACCAAAACCAAACCTTTGTTAACTATTGCATAAAGATAAAAGAGCGTCTAATGCAATGACATGCGCCACCACCACGGCATCACGTGAGTTCTATTTAAAGCGAAATATTCCTTATTAAAAAAGTTAACAGAACAACAATACCCCGGCGTTTAATAACTTCTTTGAGTAAATAATATGGTCAAAAAACATCTATTTTGCCTAAAAATTGCTGCTAGAATCCCACTGTCCTGTCAGTGAAATAAATATAACACACATTCCCATGAAACCTTATCCATCGTTTTGTATTTTACACATATAAACCGAGAATTTTCTTAAAACCATGCTTAACTGGGGATTCTAGCAGCACTTTCCAAGTATTTTAGAAGGCGAACTTTCCATCTGTGCAAATCTTATGTTTTGAAATATCCAGTTTATTGTTGTTCTATGGCATTATTTTTGTCACGAATGAACGAGGAAAGGCCGACTGGGATACAGAAATAGCGGCCTGTCTTCGAAAGAAAATACAATTGATGAAAATAGATTAGCATACCTGTTTATTAAACTAAACTCCAAAAGACTTTCACATAATATTCCCGATATTTGCTTTTAAACTCCATTTCACGTATCTTTGTACATGCCGTCTTAGCCAAATTCTCTTTACACGACATGATCAATTCCCAAGTTACTCGATCTACACTTATGACGTCATCGTTGTTAGATTTTAATCAAATTGACAGATACAGCATAACAAAATAAAAGCATCTTTTTTTTTGTTAATCTTTACACGTTTCAATTTATTTCCTAGAGTTGAAATACATCTCTAAATACCAATATTACGGAAACTTGTGTTTTAAAATTGACGTCATCTCGCCCACTATGAAGTCATAATGTTTCACTGACTTAGTCAAGGTAGAATATTTTGTATGCTTCTTTATCATCCCTGCGAAGAAAATGTTGGCATAAGTAACATACATGACAGTGTCAAATAAAACGTTTGGTTGCTGTGATGAAAGCATGTACTGCTTCAAATATTTGAGTATTAATACCTAGTCCATGATTGGGACTACCATACAAAAGTAAATCAAGTTCATGATTTTGATCACAATCAAGTGATATATCCAAGTATGAAACATATATGTCAGATTCTGTGGTATCTTTTATCTCAAGCTCACCAGGATATATCGTATCGACGTAGGAATGGAAATTACCATTATTAATTGACAATACCTCGTCGATAGATCGAAATGTCTAGTTAAAGGCCACAGCAAGTGTTTTCTTCTTTTCACGCATAAGATTTTGCATAAATTATGCTTCATATGAATATAAAAATAAGTCTGCTAAAAACAGAGCGCAGTTTGTACCCATGGGAAATTCAATAGATTGTTGGAATACCTGGTCTCCAAAAACCACATAGATGTTTTCAATCAGAAACTCAAGCATCTTCTTGATGACAACTTCAGAGTACTTATGTGTGCAATCAGAATCTGTTTTAACAAAATAATTTTGCAAATGACCAATGACGAGGTAAGTAAATTTACGAGTTCCAACAATATGCATGATATACAATGTATATCTCATGTTATAGGAAATGACTTAAATAAGCACCACAGTGTATTTACATGTACATGTACGAGGGTAATTCAGAAAATTCAAATTAGGAATCAAGATCTAAATCTTATTAAAAACAACAATTTCGGATAATTTTAAATCTCATTTGATCAGATATGAGACTTTTTTTTTTCATTTTTATTAAAAAAAAAATAATAATAAATTAAGGTGTTGGAAAATTCCTTATATTTTTATGTTTTGTAAAGTAGAGAAGATCTCTCAATTGGTTTGATTTAATTTTGTTTAGTTGACTGTGTTACCACTGTTGTTTGTTTTTCTACTTAATCTTCTATTCTGCTTAGTAATTCAATGTGTTTGGATTTCAGAATGTGGAGATTATAAATACGGACCAAACTGTGCATATGACTGTGGACACTGTAAAGACGAAACAACGTGTTCTAAAGTGACCGGTAAATGTAAACACGGATGTATGACTGGATGGAGTGGATTGTTCTGTTCGAAAGGTTTGTTTTTTTCAAATGATTTATTTATTTATAATTTTTTTTTCTTGTCCATTTTTGCAGAATTTTGCAAATGTATCAAACGTGCATAAATGAAATATTTTTCGATATAAACTCGCATGTGTTATGCATGTTGATATTATAAACGATGCTCTTTCAACCTCGTTTAAGGCTATTGCACCTTCCATAGTCGAAAACAGGATTTGAAAAAAAAGGTTTTCAAAGACTTTCTAAAGGACACTTGACGTAAATGAAAAAAAAAACGTAAATTTAACGACATATACGAGGGTTGATCCAAAAGTTCGTGGAATTTCTTCATATTTTATTTATTTATACATGCAAGTGAAATTGGTTGAAAATTACAAATGAGAATAAAGACACCTGTTGATTTTTTATAAAAAAAAATATTTGAAATATTTGGGATAGTTACTCAATGGCAGTTGCCATAGAAACGGATGTTTCGAAATGCGGGGGAGACATCAACGCTTTTATTATCATTTTAATTCTTAATACATGTACTTGGAATGAGAAAAAAACCGCCCTATGTGTTATAAAAAACGAAAATTATGTCATTATTACGATCGGTTGATCTTTTGTAAACCTTTATGTGAGAGTTTTACTGATTTTATTCGCAGGGGGAATAAGGAAGCATACAAAATATTCTACCTTGACTAAATCAGTGCTACATTATGACGTCATAGTAAGCGAGATGACGTCAATTTTAGAACACAAGTTTTTTGTAATATTGATATTTAGAGATGTCATTTAACTCTAGAAAATGAATAGATATGTGTAAACATTAACAAAAATAAAATTTTCTTATTTCGTTATGATGTATTCTGTCATTTTGATTAAAATCTACCACCGATGACGTCATATGTGTACATCAAGTAACTTGGGAATTGATCGGAAATTGATCATGTCGTGTAAAGAGAATTTGGCTATGACGGCATGATCAAAGATACGTAAAATGGAGTTTAAAAGCAAATATCGTGAATATTTTGTGAAATTCATATGGAGTTCAGTTTATAAAACAGGTATGCTAATTTATATTTATCGATTATATTCTCTTTCGAAGACTGTCAGCTATATACGTATCCCGGTCAGCCTTTCCTCTGTCAATTGTAACAAAATTAATGCAACAGAACAACAATAGGCTGTATATTTCAAAACATAAGATTTTTACAGATGGAAAGTTTGCATCCTAAAATACTTGGAAAGTGCTGCTAGAATCCCGAGTTAAGCATGGTTTTACGAAAAATCTCGGTTCATAGGTAAAAAATTAAAAACATCGGGTAAGGTTTCGTGCGAATGTGTGGAATAATTATTTTACTGACGGGACAGTGGGATTCTAGCAGCACCTTTTAGGCAAAATAGATGTTTTTCAACTACATTATTTACTCAAAGAAATTATTAAACACCGGGGTATTGTTGTTCTGTTCGCTTTTTTATTAAGGAAAATTTTGGTATTAATAGAAGTCACGTGATGCAGCGGTGGTGTTGCACGTCGTTGCGTTAGACACTCTTTTATCTTTATGCAATAGATAATAATACTAGTTTACGCTTATCCGCTGTTTTGGTAAGTTATCAAACTAAATTTTCTTTAAAAAGTCTGAATTTCACGAAAAATGACTTATATGCTTCCTTAACATACCCGCGTTGGATATTTAGTTTATAATTTGATAATCAATTGTTCATCTTTTGGTTATTAGACGACGTCAATTTTCGGTCAAGTCAGGTTTGGTGCAAAATCCCGGGATCACTCTATCTTTAACACCAATGTTATTGATATAGACTGTGGAAAATGCATTTAGTTACTGGTTTTCCATTGACATAGGAAATTGAAGACAAATAGAACTTCCATGAACGTTGATTAAAGTGTGGTCCCTTTTTGAGGCTCTGTTTTAAGTGTCTATCCCCCTAGACAAACAAAAAACAATAACATACGTTGTTGGCTGACGTAATGTTCTTGACATTGCTACTGAAATCGGAACATTATATGGAAAGATGGGGAGTATTTTGAATATGAGTGAAAAACGAAGTTGGTGCCAGAGGATATCCAGGCTTTTCCTGAGAAAAAAAATGGAGAAGAGGGCGTTATTTTGTAGAATTACGTGTTTGACATGGACATTAAGGAAAGATGCTTCTATAACGTGACCACAGTCTGTGAAGGTGACGTGAAACATCTAACTTGACGTTACGTCGAAGTCTCCCCCGGGTTTCACAACTATCTTTTTTCAGAAAGCTCGTGTGACCCTATTGGTAATTGGAACATGGTGAAATTTTCCTGTTTTGTTACATAATGCCTCTATATTATATATATGCTTATTGTTTGCTTTTACCAAATGACGATATAAATTAAGAAAGAAATTCCACGAACTTTTGGATCAACCCTCGTATATACTAAAACAATTCCTTCAAAGTGTTTTTATATCTTATTTCAGAATTGTCCTCCACTGAAAAAGGTTCAGGTCAGTTTGAATTAAGAGTCCATAAAATACATCTTTTTATGTCAGTTAAAGGCAAAATAAATGTTCATTGTTTTTTTATTATTATTATTTCTTCTCTACATAAGTGGAAAATAAACATTACCTTCCAATTCTCACTGCTTAATCCCTTTCCTTTTTTCTTACAGATGATGGGATTTTAAAAGTCTCAACTGCAGTAATATCCGTTATTTCAACGCTTTTTGTTGTTACTCTTATAGTTTTGGCTCGAAATGTATACAGCAGAATTAAAAAGAGAAAAGTACATACAGAAAAGGACGCACCAGAAATTATTCCCGGAAAACTGTACGATCAATTAGTTGATACAAACATTGATCCTGCATATCAAAAGATATCCTCTCAATCGGATGTTACTCATTACCAGGAAATGAACGTCTACAAAAATGATGATATTTGTTCAAATGAATAACTGATTCATATAATCATGAGGATATTGTTTTCTCTTCATTTCTTTTGTTTAAAATGAAATAAACGGTATTATATTAACTTCAATTTTTAACGATGTGCTTAACTATTTTAAAAATAAAGATGAGCTACCAATGTTTTCATAAATACTCTCTAAAAGTTTTTAAAATGCACGCTGTCTGTTCGAAAGAATTGCAAATATGTGTGATGTATTTATAAGCGATAATTACGGAATAACTAATCTTCTAAGGACATTGTTGAACTTGTCGAGCCAAACACCCAAAGTAGGACAAATATCAAAACTGAAATTAAAAGTCTTCAGGAAACGAAAACTTTGACGTTTTCATTTTGTTATGAATCACTATTTTTTATAGATATAATTTTTGTTATGACAATCCACAAAGAAATTTTAAAAATATCCATCAAAAACCACTTTTACGCAAAAACATAAAAATACAGTGAATCTCGATTATAGCGAAGTCCTGGGGACCTGTGGATTTAATTCGCTATATCCGTAATTCGTTATATCCGTACAACGAATTAGTATAAAGGTATCTAGGGAATTCGCAATATGCACGTCTTCCTTCAAGTATTACAACTGAATATGGTATGGAAGCAAATATTACAAATTTTAAACAAACCTTAGCTTACTTACGTTTTCCTTATAAATTGAACTTCATTTGCAAATGCTTACTGAAAATAAGGTCAGTTCAATATATCTACTTTTGAGATATTTGAAAATTCTTTATAAAAGAAGTAAATTTTATTATTTTTAATCTCTATTGGATTCAAAATGAGTTCGCTATATCCGTAAATTCGCTATATCGGAGTTCGTTAAAACCGTAAAATTTTACAAAGAATCGTTAAGAATTTTGCCGGGGACCCTGAAAAACTTCGCTATATCCGTGAATTAGCTATACCCGTGTTCGTACTAAACGAATTTTACTGTAACATCAAATCCGACATTTCAAAGCATATTTTCTTATGTAGTGGGTCTAGTCTCCGTTTTAAACAAAATAAAATATGCTAGTGCATGTTCAATTCTAAAATATTTCTTAAGTGAAAAAATGGAGAGACTTGACCCACTATATGAAAAAATAACTTTTTGTATGCATCATTTGTCATTCATCATGAAAATGTCCCTTTAACTTTCCCTGTTAAATAGTTATATATCGATAAGATTTATATATGAGCCAGGTACCCTAGAAAGGATGGTGCGCAATCCCACACTTCTAAGTCGATGGTTCGAATCCGTATTTTTATTTCACTTTTCCTTTTTTTACTACGTATAATGTTTTTTTTTAATAATAATTAAAGACAGAAATATTGGTTGGTATTATCTATAGCATTTTTATGACACTTTCATCTCAGTTTTAAAAGATAATACCAATCACCAAGATTTCGATTCGCACATGCGGC
>PRKT01001416.1:0-2500 GCA_003671525.1 Saccostrea glomerata
TCAATAATGTTTGTAAAGAAAAAAAAATCAAAGTTTTTTTTATTAAATTTGTATGTCTTGTATATATGCCTCAGCAGCATTAAATCTACTTGTGGATGGATACGAAGAGACGTTTTAGTGCACACATATAGAAATCAGACGTCATTGATTTTATCAATAATTTTATTTCATGAATATTTTTTTTATGATAGCCTTGATAAATATGATGATTTTTTTTTTAAATCATTGTGTAATATATGAAGTGGTTCCAGGATAGAGCGTATTAGGAAATCAAAAAAAAAACTAGTTTAATATTAGCTTCAAAAAACTTACGTATTTAGAAAAATTAAAAGAGAAAAATTGAAATAAACCTTGATATGAAATAGCGACATTGTTGAGACTCTTGTATACAAGTCGTGGATGACAGACAGGTTTATTTGGTTATGAGATTCATTTCGTCGGTTCTTGGCCAACAATTAAGCTTAAGTAGCTCAGATAAATCATCTAAAATGCACGAAAAAATCTAATAAACAGCTATCTAACTTGAAAATATTATAATTACCACGCGACCGAAAGGAATGAAATTCCCTCCATTTCTATATTTGGAAACAAAACTCACCATATTCGGGTCACCTTGGTTACCTAGTGTACCCTACAACATATTAGATAAAATCATCTGAGATGTGCCGAATGGATCGAAAGTAATGATAATCCCCCTTTCTATATTAAGAACCATCCTGAATTCAATGTAAATGATGGAATGAAATTCCTGAATTTGGTTCAAATTATTCAATATTGTAAGTAATTCGTTCGTTTATATAAAATGAAATAGTTATCAAATATTATGCTAATGCTTTTATTATAATGGTAATTAAAATACTTAGCATATGACATTGATCGAGGATAACATACCAAAAATTCTGCGAATATTCAACATGCATGAGGATGAATCAATTTTGAACTGATATGAATTACGCACTATAAAAGAATTCATGGTTTTGAATTAATGATAAAGTAACATGTTCTAAACCACGATAATATATCATTATTATTTCCATAAAATCATATTATTAGAGATGTTAAGTTTATCTTCCACATGATCAATTATCATAAAATTGACAATTTTATATTCAAAATAAGAATTGAACTGTGTATTTCTTTGAAATGAAAAAGATTACACCCAAAAATTAATACTTGCCAAATAAAATTAGGGAGTTTTGCCCCTGTTTGCCTCAGGAGCGTCCGCAGAAATGAAATTTTAGTGTGCAACAAAAACTACAAAACCTAAAGGTTAATGTGAAATAAACACTACGTAAGCAAAAGGTAAAGGCATTTCATTCCACAAACCAATAAGATCATTTACTAACAGAACATTCTTTTAGTGTTTTTGTTTGCATATTATTGCAAAATTCGGACCTCTGTTGAAATTACACCTAGTCTTGAGAGTATTGATTTGAAGTAACCTTAGGCACCCGGTATTATACACGAGGCTCTTATCACTTTAACCTCTTCATTCTTGTCAACTATTCCATTCCTAATAAATTTAAAAACCCTTTAATTTTTTTTCCAATTGACGATTTTGTTTGTCAGTGTATATATTTTCTATACAAAATTAAAACATTTTTTTTTTCAATATTTAAACAATATTTGCATACCTGACCAATCAAAATATGATTATCCATGTTTAGCACAACAAGAGGCCCAAGGGCCATATCGCTCACCTGAGCACATCTACCAGGAAAAAGCACATATCAGATCAAAACTGAAAGTTTACTGGGGGGGCTTGATTTTTAACCCTCCTGGGTGTCATGATTTGAACAATGTACAATCTACACTACCTGAGGATGATTCCATATAAATAGAAAAATATCACTAATCATGGCTTTGAAGTACTTGAAAAGAAGATTTTAAAAGGTTTCCCTATATGTCCTTATGTACAAGTTTGGTCAGCCATTTTCGGCCCAAAACTAGCCCCAGAGGTCATGATTTGAACAAACTTGAATCTTCACTAACTGAGGATGATTCCACATTAGTTTCATCTTTCCTGGCCCAAAGGTTCTTGAGAAGAAATTTTTTTTAAAGTTTTTCCAATATATTCCTATGTAAAACTTTGGTCAGCCATTTTGGCCCCATCCTAGCCCCGGGGGTCATGATTTAAACAAACTTGAATCTACAATACTTGAGGATGATTCCACATGAGTTTCATCTTTCCTGGCATAGTGGTTCTTGAGAAGAAAATTTTAAAGATTTTTCTATATATTCCTATGTAAAACTTTGGTCAGCCATTTTGGCCCCACCCTAGCCCTAGAGGTCATGATTTGAACAAACATGAATCTACACTACCTGAGGATAATTTCATTTAAGTTTCATCTTTCCTTTCTCAATAATTCTTAAGAAGATTTTAAAAAGATTTTTCCTATATATTCCGATATTAAACTTTGGTTGGCCATTTTGGCCCCCCACCCTAGCCCCGGGGGTCATGATTTGAACAAACTTGAATCTACACTTTCTGAGGATGATT
>PRKT01001416.1:5000-25654 GCA_003671525.1 Saccostrea glomerata
AAATTTTAATTTATATAAAATGCATGCAAACGGGAAAAAATTAAGTACATTAGACATTTCAGAAAGAATTTTCAAAGTATGGAAAAATCAAAATCGCTCAATTTCACATCCTGAAATGACCTTATTACCGAAAAGCTATCAAAGAGGTTCAATTATTTATCATACCTAAGATTTGCTAAATATTGACCAAGCCATACACATTTTTTCAAAGTGCGTTAATATGGTCGATATAAAAGCACTGTGGCAACGCACTTTGAAAAATTTACGCACTTTAAAAAAATTTTTCAAAGTGCGTTAAAATTGGGACTAAATCAAATGGAAATGGAAATGGAAATCCGTATTGGGCGAGGCGAAGCGGATTTCCATTTCACACCCTGTATGAATCCGTATTAGGTCACTAACTGACTGTGTAACGAATTTATCCCGCTGAAGACCTTTTTCAATATTAAAAAAATATTTGGGCATATCATGAATCCGTATTAGGTCACTAACTGACTGTGTTATGAGTTTATCACGCTGAAGGTCCTTTTTCATGTCATGTGATTAGCTTTTATCCAATCAGTAATCGACAAATTTGTCTGAAGCGGGATAATATTTGATATTTATCTTTCAAAAAACTAACCTAAAAAAAGAATTGATTTACTCCCGTCGAAAAGAGGAGAAGACGGGTACCACAAGATCCCTTAGTCCAAATCTTTATCTTTCCAATACATAGGTGTCGGTAACAAACAGGGGGGAGCAATAAACCCCAAAAGGGTAAGCTACATTTTCAATGCTTATACGATGTATATATCTTTCCAAGATAAGTGGGGGCTAAACCCTCCCCCCTCCCCTGGCCCTTCGCCCGGTCTCGATGTCTATGCTATACTCAAAACATTAATATAATTATGTTTTTACCTAATTGGTATGACGGTGAAAACTTTCAATATTAAATGAGTTTATTAAAACAGATGAAAACTAGATTAAGTACAGTAAAACGTATGAGAAAATTTTTTTTTAATAGTTTTGAACAATAAAATTGCCCCCTTTTTATTATGATAAATGCTAAGTTGGTTAAAGCTGTCCACTGTCATTGTCCCCTTTTCACCTACTTATCAAAGACTAGAATTAAAAAAAGAAACGAATTAATGATCTTAAACAATCTTCACTCTTTTTTTCAAGACCCTTTTCCCTTTTATTTTATCAAAACTTCAAATATTTAAAACGTCAATATCTCAGGTTCTAAACTGACTTTATAATAAAAAAGTTATCCAACCAGGATCTGTTGTTTATCATATCGATTATTTTCTAGGAGTATTGATCAATCTTTACATTTTTTTTCAAAGTGCGTTAATATGGTCGAAATTAACGCACTTTGAAAAAAAATTATTTTTTTCAAAGTGCGTTAGCTTGGTCCCAAATTTAACGCACATTGAAAAAATTTTCAAAGTGCGTAATTTTTCAAAGTGCGTTGTGACAAAGCACTTTGAAAAGAAATTTTTATTTTTTCAGAGTGCGTTGATTTGGTCCCAAATTTAACGCACTTTGAAAAAAAAATTTCAAAGTTCTTATATTTCAAAGTGCGTTGTAACAATACACAAAAAAAACAGATTTCATGACAAATTAACATTGGATATGCACTAAAGCTAACGAGTAACGTTACAACAAGAGTAACTGTTCTTTATCAATAAGAAAAAATCAAAACCATTGCAAGTTAGAATAATAATAATAATAAAACTACTTCAGCAGTGTTTTCTTTATTACAAACAGCTCCAATAATCATAAAATCTGAATCATGATTGTAAAGAAAAAATGTCAAGATCTTTCTTTTTTAAGTTTCTTTGTCATTTTATTATATTTCTCAGCAGAGGTGAATATACTTCTAGATGAGTAAGAAGTGCCGTCTATAAATTTGATGACCCTTTAACATTTTTTCCCAGTTGACGATTTCGCTTGTCAGTGTATATATTCTCTATAAGAAATCAAAATATTTTAAACAATATTTAAATTTTATTTGCCTAACTGACTAATCAAAATATTATTATCAATATATTTATTTTAAAAAGCACTTGCCTCATTGTTTTGTCCATTTGAGCTTAAAATATATGATTTTATATTTCTAATGGAACTTCTCGATCAAAAGCATGGAGAATATCCATTTTTCTTGAAAAATATCACAAACACAGAAGCTCGGGTGTACTTTTAAATGCAAATATGTAATGATACAATACTTAAACAAGAGGCCCATGGGCCACATCGCTCACCTGAGTAGCTTTGACCATGCTGTTCTTTACCAGATTTCCCCCTTGTAATAACCTATTGTGATTCCAAATTATGGCCCTGTCCTACCCCCGGGGGTCATGAATTGAACAATTTAGAATCTACACTACCCCAGGATGCTTTCACATAAGTTTCAGCTTTTTTGGCCCACTGGTTCTTGAGAAGAAAATTTTTATAGAATTTTCCTATATATTTCTATGTAAAACTTTGATTCCTTATTGTGGCCCCGCCCAATCCTCGGGGGCCATAATTTGTATAATTTAGAATCTACACTATCCCAGGATGCTTCCACATAAGTTTCAGCTTTTCTGACCCAATGGTTCTTGAGAAAAAGATTTTTAAAATTTTTCCTATATATTTCTATGTAAAATTTGATTCCCTATTGTTGCCCCGCCCAGCCCCCGGAGTTCATGCTTTGAACAATTTAGAATTTACACTATCCCCGGATGCTTCCAAATAAGTTTCAGCTTTTCTGGCCCCGTGGTTCTTGAGAAGAAGATTTTTAAAGTTTTTTCATATATATTTCAATGTAAAACTTTGATTCCCTATTGTGGCCCCGCCCAACCTCCGGGGGTCACGATTTGAACAATTTAAAATCTAGGCTACCCCAGGATGCTTTCACATAAGTTTCAGCTTTTCTGGCCCAGTGGTTCTTGAGAAGAAGATTTTTTCAAGACCCCACCCTATTTTTGTCTTTTCTTGATTATCTCCCCTTTGGAGGGGACTTGGCCCTTCATTTTAACAATTCAAACTCCCCTTCACCCAAGGATGCTTTGTACCAAGTTTGGTTAAAATTGGCAAAGTGGTTCTTGAGAAGAAGTCGAAAATGGGAAAAGTTTACGGACGGACGGACGGACGACGGACAAAATGTGATCAGAAAAGCTCACTTGAGCCTTCGGCTCAGGTGAGCTAAAAATTGTTAGTTATAAGTGTCAATAATAATTTTTGATATATATATGTGTTTTAATCTTTGCAAATTGTAATAAGATAAATCAATACATGATTTTACAATTTCGCTTAAAGATACATCCCACAAACAAATTTTCATTTTTCCAACACAAAAGAGAGTTACACCGGTATTTTTAGCTCACCTGAGCTGAAGGCTCGAGTGAGCTTTTCTGATCAAAATTTATCCGTTGTCTGTCGTCGTTGTAGTCGTTGTTGTCGTCGTCGTCGTCGTAAACTTTTCACATTTTCATCTTCTTCTCCAGAACCACTGGGCAAATTTCAACCAAACTTGGCACAAAGTATCCTTGGGTTAATGAAGGGCCACGCCCTTTTCCAAGGGGAGATAATCATGAATTTGTTAAAAATTAATGGCATTTTTAAAAAATCTTCTTCTCCAGAACCGCTGAGCTAGGAAAGATGAAACTCATGTGGAAGCATCCTCAGGTAGTGTAGATTCAATTTTGTTCAAATCATGACCCCCGGGGCAAGGGTGGGGCCAAAATGGCCGACCCGAGTTTTACATAGGAATATATAGGAAAAATCTTTAAAAATCTTCTTCTCCAGTACCAATGGGCCAGGAAAGATGAAACTCATGTGGAATCATCCTCAGGTAGTGTGGATTCAAGTTTGTTCAAATCATGACCCCCGGGACAAGGGGTTGGTCAAAATGGCCGACCCAAGTTTTACATAGGAATTTATAGGAAAAATCTTTAAAAATCTTCTTCTCCAGAACCACTGGACCAGAAAAGATAAAACTCATTTGGAATCATCCTCAGGTAGAGCAGATTTAAGTTTGTTCAAATCATGACCCCTGGGGCAAGGGTCGGGTCAAAATGGCCGACCCAAGTTTTACATAGAATATAAAGGAAAAATCTTTTAAAATCTTCTTCTCCAGAACCACTGGACCAGGAAAGATGAAACTCATGTGGAAGCATCCTCAGGTAGTGTAGATTCAAGTTTGTTCAAATCATGACCCTCGGGGCAAGGGTGGGGCCAAAATGGCCGACCCTAGTTTTACATAGGAATATATAAGAAAAATCTTCTTCTCAAGAACCACTAGGACAGGAAAGATGAAACTCATGTGGAATCATCCTCAGGTAGTGCAGATTCAAGTTTGTTCAAATCATGACCTCCGGGGCTAGGGTGGGGCCAAAATGGCTGACCCAAGTTTTACATAGGGATATATAGGGAAACCTTTTAAAATCTTCTTTTCAAGTACTTCAAAGCTATGATTAGTGATATTTATATGGAATCATCCTCAGGTAGTGTAGATTCTAGTTTGTTCAAATGATGAACGCCTGGGAGGGGGGTGGAGTAAATTCAAGCCTGATGGGCTTAGGTGAGCGCTGTGGCCCCTGGGCCTCTTGTTTTCAATATTTCTTTCAATTGAAATGTAATTTATAAATTACAGGTGTGTGAAGTGTTAAAATACACTCTTGAAAATATCCACAGGAACTTCAGAGCAAGAAAACTGAATTCATTTTATAAACTTAAAAAGAACTATACTGAATTATAAGGTTGTATTTTTGCATTTTTTGTCATATTGTGTGGCTTTGTCAAACATTAAGTTGTTTAACTAAACAAATATCACTTCTAAAGTGAGAAAGGCACCTAATTTAGCAAAGATGTCTGAATTTTGGAACCAAAAAGTTTGTGTTATTTATCCTTAAGACTTACTGTCTAGAAAGACAAGGGATAATTAAAATATTTCTAAATATTGAAGACATATCTGTTTTAAAACTGCTACTGAAGCTAAATTATGACACAATAAACATTTTTTTCTGACCATCTACAGTACCGACCAGACCCAACCTGACACAAAGCAGTCCCAGAGCTGTCCCGGGGACTGCTTTCTGGGACTGCTAAAGCAGTCCCACAGCGGTCCCAGAGCAGTCCCACAGCGGTCCCAGAGCAGTCCCACAGCAGTCCCAGAGCGGTCCCAGCAGTCCCAGCGGTCTCAGAAAGCAGTCCCATCAGTCCCAGAAAGGAGTCCCAGCAGTCCCAGTGGGCAGGGTTTATTAATTTAATGGGCGGGGCTAACTCAGAAATGAGATTTCCAATAAACAATGGAACTATAAAAGGCAGCTGAATTTTTTTCTGAGCAGTATGCCAGGAATCCTTACAATGCGAAGGTCATTTACATGTATGAGCAGTACCCGTATAGATTTGAAACTATTTGAAATAATATTTATTGAAGGAATAAAGCTTACACACCTACATAAATGAATTACACTGAACATGTATATTGAATCACAATTATCTTGGGTTTTTTGTGATTGATACTGGCTCCCATATTTATTTTCTATACAGAAAATTAAAATTGAATTAATTATATTTCACCAGAATAAGTTTTAAATAGATCTATTCATTATACATCATGGCCGATTTCCATACTATCGGGATACTCTAAAGGCATTTTTTAAAAAGTATTAGGGCTTTTGAAAAATCCGTTGCTTATTTTGCCAAGTAATATTTTTCAGTATTGATTATTCTTTACTGACATGTTTTAAAATTTAAAAATTATTGTTTTAGAAATTTATACACATTTCATTTATCTTCTTTATGCATTACATTTTTTTCATAGATTGAAATTAGGGTCATTGTTTATTGAGCAGCATGTTCAATGATGTGTAACACTGAAACGTGTACCCAAATAACATGCATGATTGATTTTCTGCCCAAAGGCGGTTGAAACCACAGGTGTTTATACATGTTATACCATTTTATTCATACACATTATCGGCCAGGTAAACAAAAGCAAAACAAAAAAGAAATAAATCACAATTCCAGGTATTACAGGTTTTCAACTGTTTATTAATTTTTTTTAATTTACTCTTTTAATAACTTATTCATAAATTAAAAACTAATCCATCTGTAAATTCCCGTATTATTGTTCACATTGCTTATGTTACGGAAGAATGGTGGCATAATTTTATTTCATGTCATAAAATAAATTGTTAGATTTTTATTTGAGGGTTGTATCTAATACCCTTTTAGCGTGGTGCTTGTAAAACGTGTAGCCTTTTCAATTAAAATATTTTATATCTAAATGTAATGATTTTTAAAATAGTGCCAAATGAAAATTTTGAGTATTTAATTTTAGATTTAATAAGAAAAGAAATCTACATGTAAATATTTTTTCTCATGAGCCTGTAATTTTATATACTTTAGAAATAAAAATCTCCTCCTGACTTCCTTATTTAACAACTTTATTTTTAAAAATATTTTATATTACATTTGTGTAAATATACAGTCCCTAAAACTATAAATTAACTATAATACATGTAATCTCCAGTTATTAAAAGATTATAAGAAATCCTTGCGTATTAAACAGTTAAAACTCCTCTCTGCTGCAAGTAAACAAAACAATAGGGAGCCTGCAAATTCAGAATACACAAAAGGGCGGAGCTATCATGTCACTCAGAACCTTTGTCACACATGAGTGAACAAAGCAGTACCAGAAAGCAGTCCCAGGGGCAGCTGGGACTGCTAGGACTGCTTTTCATAGCAGTCCCAGAGCAGTCCCATAGCGGTCCCAGAGCAGTCCCACAGCAGTCCCAGAGCAGTCCCACAGCGGTCCCAGAGCAGTCCCAGGGACTGCTTTCTGGGACTGCTTTGGTGTCAGGTTGGGTCTGGTCGGTACTGTATATTTATCATAGGTTTATTGCGATGTCTATCATTTAGAAGAAATCGTTGGCTTTATAACATTTTATATACCTGGTATTTGAGATATCAAAATTAAATGTTTGAAACCGGTATATTGCTTTGTATCAAAGTGTTATCTTGTGTAGTAAGAATTCTAACATGATAACCAAAACTGACACATTGGATACAGTCGCAACATCCGAGACAAGCCTTTTTATTTGATTCTAAAATGATTCACTACAGTTATTGTCCTATTTGCGCTTATTGTAACTTATCAAACATCAACGCATGAAAACATTAATGAAGAAAGACCATTATCACAAAACCAAAAAACAAAAAACTTGACCAAAAGCAAAACATTCTCTTTTCCTGTATTTGGAAAACAAATATTTATTTATTTAACGTATTCGGGTCACCTCGGCTAACTTCGGTTTCCTACATCAAATAAATGATATCGATCAGAGGATGCCGAGTTCATCGAAGGTAGAAATCCCCTTTCTATATTTAGAAACATCCAGGAAATCAATAAAAATATGAAGGTCCCGAATTTTACTATATTTAATGAATATTCTAATTATATAAGTACTTTCTTTGTTTATTCTCAAAACTTAGTGCTATTAAATATTTTTCTAAGTTAATCAATATAACCTACATACTTCAGTTTGTATCGTTGGTAATATACTAAACTAATTCTTTTATGCCGATTTATCTGCTTTGAATTGAGATGAAATTCTCACTAGCATGGATTTTTTTACGGTTTTCAATTAATGATATGATATCTTTTTTTACCATCTTGATAGTATCAGCATCATTTCCTAAAATACCGCCAGGAAAGTTTGCTCAATTCAAACGATAAGTGATGAAATTAAACATTATTGCATGACAGTGAGGGAAATATGGAGAATTATTCAGCCACGAAAAATCATATAAATGATAATTATATGTGATATGATATATATATGCCAAGAATATGATATTTCTTGGCGGACTAAATCTTCAGGTTTCCCGAACATTCATGCTATGAAATTGTTTATTACACCAAAACAAGCAAAAACTGCAATATGTTATCAAATTCACATAAACTTTCAAATTCGGCACCGCTCTCAAATTCACTTTTATTTTAAAGCAGTTACTGAAACCCTTTAACACATCACTAATTAGCACTAATTAGCAATTTTGTAAAGTAAACCAGACTACTATGACGTCAACTACTCTTGGGAGTTTCTTTAAAGGAACAATAACTGTAAAGCCCGAGTCAGTGTGTTGACAATGCTTTATTCGAGTGCGTCAGCACAGTATCTATAGGCATCTATACATACAAATAGTGAAAGCTACAAAAAAACAGGAAAAAAATCATAAGCTAAAAGCACTAAATTGATGGACAATAATTATCTCGACATTATGCATGATGAAATATGGCGCGAAAAAGTTCGCATGTGCGAAGTACTAGTTTGACATTAACAACAGACCTAGACGCTTATTATCACTGACATTATCGAATACATGTAATAATTCAATCCTTTATAATGATAAAAGAACAAACTTACACTTTGATGGGCTCCAAATAATCGAAAACGTTACAGAAAAACTGCATAAACAAGATGTGCCCTCTTGGGCGGAAGTGCCTGAACTCAATTACTTCGTACCAAAAATATTCTTAACAACATAACATTACAATAACTATATTACGGGAAAAATCACTAGGTTTCCAAAGAGGTGGAATATGATGAAAAGCATGCCGACGACCGTAAAATATAAAGTTTTATGGCCCGATCACCTGATAATCTAGAACCATTCAGATAACGCTTTGTGCAAAATAATGTTTAGTTTTTTCTTCAACATTTAATGGAAGACAAATAGCTTTTAGACAAATAGAAATTTTGGAAACAGTTATGTTTGAAGCTAATCTATGTATCGTTTGATAAATATTGTTGTAAAGGGGAATACAAATTAAATTTAATGATCGACACCATGAACAGAGTTGAGCGATCTTTGATTCCAATGTCTTCTATCCTTTTCCGCGCTTCTGGTTGGTCATGTCTGTATTCCTTTCCACTAAATGTCAAACGAATATGTTGTAGCTCGATCCCTACTCTTCCAGCTAGTGTCTCAAATATTCTGAGAAATTCGTCAGTCTACAATTTTTTTTTTCAAATTTACTCTACTGAAATTCGGAATATTTTCAAATGTCATGTAAAATGTTTAACCATATTGATTACATACCTTCTGAACAGTAATAGTTTCAGATCTATTTCTTGTTGACATTTTTACAAATATTGTGAGAGACATCTTGCATGTACCTGTAGTAGCTGTAAAACGAAATGAAAAAAGATAGAAATGAAAAGTGAAAATAGATTTTTTTGTATGCAGGCATTCTATTTTCAAGAAAATATAAAAGCTGAAATTCCCATTCTAATTATAAACTATATTACTGTAATTTATAAATAACTGACACAACCGAGTCTCCTATTTTCAGAAACTGTTTTAAAAGCAATTTTTGCTTTCGTTTCTTTTTCTTTGAATTTCGCCTGACGTCAATATTATACATGACTTTGCTGTCAAGTAATCTGTAACGTGAGTAAACATAGACATAACTCTCCCATATACTTCAGATTCTATCTGCAAAACAATCATGATTTCAGAGGCGGAAAGCATTACTTTTAAAACCTTATCCTCTGACCATCTGTACCGAACCAATAAGGTAGGCTTTTTTGATACTGTTTAAGAAAATTTATGTGCATAAGTGTTTTTTTTTATTTTTCTGAAAACATTGAAAAATCAAGGTCTGTATAAAACTCATATATATTCATAATCATAGAGGTGAAAAAACGGTACATATTTATAAATACTTATTTTACAATAATACTACAAAAATGTTTATATGCTTTACAGTTCATAATATATCTAATGACAAACTATGTTTACAGTTACACTTAATTTTTGTAACAGAACCGTTCTGTATCTTAAGGATATTCATTTTCATGAAGGGTACTACTGTAGGAGGAATGCGGCAGACGGTGGCTTCGATACTTGGAACAGAATACTGGCTAATAGATATTGTTAACATGGATAACTTCTTTGTATATGATGCGGAAACAACAAGTGATGTCCTGCACGATCCATTCTATGTCATGGTATGGGCAGAGAGTCGTCCTGTTTCTGGATTTCCCATTTCAACAAAACCCGACATAGTTTGGGAATACGAATCTGATCCCAGACTAGAACTTTCATGTGGCCATGCTATAAGTAATTATATATGTATCGAAACTAATATATAACAGTAAATAATTTAATACTCCAACAGAAACATGCAACTGTAAATTAAAGGACGGGGGAAGTGGGACTTTTTATCGAAGAAATATTAAAATCCACCTTTGTCTTACCAGTTATATCTATGAAATATGCATATTCTATGTAAATTCTCCATCATGGCATAATATCTTTTTCTTTGGCAGCGCCAGACAATTTATACGGACTTGTTCGAGAGAAAATTCTTCAAAATGAACACACTCTAAAGTGCCCGGCTAAAACAGATTTTGGCACTTGCCAACGAATTTGGGATAATCAAGATATCTTAAAGAAATGCATGCTATCTCTTGACGAGGATATATTTTTTAGTGCAAAACTTTCCTTTAATTATTTGAACAGACGTAACAGTGATGATATTAAATCATGCCCAAGATGTGGTTTATATTGTAAGAAAATGAGAAGTTGCGATTCTCATGTGAGATGTTTTAAATGTTCAAATGATTCATATAACACTTACAAATTTTGTTGGTATTGTATGGAGGAATGGTCATTAAGTCATGAATGTGCTTTGTCCACCGAGTTTGGTGATAATGTAGAAATTCTCAGTCAACTTCTACATTGTCCGAAGATAACCCTTGACTATTCTAATATGGGTGATGTGCCTTCGAAACGTCTATGTCCAAATTGCAAAACATTGCTACAGCATGATCAAGCTTGTAAATCAATGCTGTGCACCTTTTGTAAAACTGAGTTCTGTTTTGCATGTTTGAAAGTTGCTCGGGATGGAAACCTTGTGTGTGGTGAATTTGATGGACAATGTGTTGTAGCACCAATCCAGTCAATCCACTGATGAATGCTATTAAAATAATTTGTTTCATAAAATAAGAAAAAAATTATTAGAAAAGAAAATAACAGAATTTGTTCCATTTGACAGAATAATAATTAAGTTTGACAAGTAGATAAGTGCAATACATTGTTCAAGAAAAACACTCTTATCTTATAAACTGAACAGGTTGTTTTTATGACGTGATCTTTTGAATAAATTGAAATGTTTATTTTTTTTTATCTTTTGTAAAGAAGTATCAAGTTTTATACTTATGTTTTTTTTAATTTAATTAGATAAAATATACTCAAAGCAAATGCTTACTATTCTATATCATAAATTTTATAATGTAATATGACTGCATTCATATATCGGCATCACATATTCTAGGTGAATGTGCATGCCGGAGATTCTTGTTCCAAGTCTCTCAAAGGTAGAATTACATTTATTTATGCAATAATTTTGTTTTAATTCTATTTTGCTCAAATTCATGGCAACAAACACCAAATATTTTTACTGCACAATGTATGTACACGTGTAAGATTTTGTGACAGACTGACGGACGTACAGACGAATGATGTTTAATATCCAATTGCTTTTGCGAAAGTGGGGGAAAATATATTGAAACTGAAAGTACTAAAAGTAGGAATTCCACAATTTTTATTTTCATATTGATTGATAATGCTTGATAATGTACATGACTTATAAACTAAATGCATGCATTCAAAAAAGGTCAATCGTCATCCTAAAAAAAAGGTGAGTAACAGTTCTAATTCATAATTCATACGTGGATCTCTTTATAGTGCATGAACGACTTGGTAAATAGAAGTCATGGATTTTACAATTGGTTGTTTCGAAACAATTTCGCTTTTAAGATAAAACGTTGAAATTATATCAATATGTATAAAAAAAAGAGTAATTGATTTTTGAAAACATGTTTATTGTTAAAATCTTGCTTGATTGTTAGAGTCTGAAATAATTTTTTATATCAGTCTAATCAATAACTGGACTTTCAAAATATTCATTGCATGGATATAAATAAATACGTTTATGAAAAAATAGAGAAATGGATTGCTATATTAATAAATGCGCTTTCAAAATATTTATTGCATTTATATAAAAAAAATATTTTCAAAAATAAGTCTTTATTAATTTATTAGGCTAACCTAAACACGTAAACAACATTCTGTTACAACGTTATTGGTTTCATTTTCACTTCTTTTTCCTGGTAATGATTTGTTTTCAGAAATTTTAAAGATTTACAACGTATAGCCTGGCAAAAATGTACAGGTACATCGTGAAATTTAGTAGGACGAAAACTTGATCCTGAAATTTGTTTGATATTCAATAGCATTACATGGAAACATGGAGCTGCTGAGCATAATTCTACTATGTGTATTTGTAAGTACGAAATATTATACATGTAACATATTTAGCATAAATAAATTCCTACTTGAGGGTACAAACACACACACCCTTCCTTGTATTTTTACATTTTCCATTTTCTTTCTCTGAGATAATCCTTGAAAAAGGTAATGGCAATACTACTACATATAGCAATTAAGCATATGTTCATCAATTATATCATCAATCAGGTCCAAAATATTCCAAGAATATCAACCTTTTCATTTTGTTCAATTTTGATTTTCCCAATTTTGATGATAATGTTAATTTTTTTAGCAAAACAAACGGATTTAAATTACTTAAGATTCCTTCGTACTTTTGGATATAATTTTCGTTGTTTTTGAGTTATGGGGAAATCCACGAATATATGATCACCACGAAATGTCAAATGTCATACATGTATATCCTTTACCACAAAAAATCCTCAAAACAATAAATATGACTCCACGAAAATATGTGATTTTACACAATACATTAACGCTCCACCTACACACTACACCCAAACAATCCTCATTCCACTCGTACGTCCTCAAAGACAACGCTTTTTCCTAC
The DNA here is from genome assembly GCA_003671525.1 of Saccostrea glomerata. NCBI lineage: Eukaryota > Metazoa > Mollusca > Bivalvia > Ostreida > Ostreidae > Saccostrea > Saccostrea glomerata. The sequence goes on from PRKT01001416.1 coordinate 17,881, forward strand.
TCACACAACTTCCAAAACTTTCTCCCATACAAACAATGAGAGAGAGAGAGAGAGAAAGAGAGAGAGAAAGAACGAGAGTTTGAATACAATGAAGCATTTCATTACAAGTTTTGTTTGTATAGAGCTGATTGCACAAGGAACTAATATTATACCTTTGCTGTTTGCAGATTCCGGTAACGGTTCTCCTGATTTTATGTCTATGCATTTCCTTGTATTGGAATAAGAAGTGGAAGTCAAGAAATGTAATAAAAATTTATGTATTTTGAACTTCAATTAAAAGAAGCTTTTTTAAAAGATCTGTCTAGTCATTCATTAAATAATTTTTTAATATATAATTCACTACCGTAATCATGTATTCATTCAAATTTTTGTACTTTTGATAGCACCACTTTTAGCAATTATTAAAAGATAAATGTATGGAGACACACCAAAACAATTTATTTTACAAGTATGGCGATGAGCAGACACTTTCTAATTATGTCCTTTGTAGAGATCAATCGATTTAGAAGCACATGGAGAAATAAGGAATTGGGTATGTATCTAAATATAATATGCTTGAACATAATATCTACATGCACCTACGTAAAAGAAATATAATCTTATATATGGTCTACTGTCTACACAATTAAGAATTTTAAGAAAATATAATTATTTCAACTTAAGATATTTTGATCACTTTTTGTAGAATATTCCAAAAGACTATGTGAAAGACACCGTTCGAGTTAGCTTTTTTTCTGATTATTATATCTTGCCAATCAGTTGCAATTACAATTTTTTTTTCACGGAGAGGGGGGCGCATGTGGGGGTCTTTTACTTATAACCTATGCTCGACATTCAGGGACATTGAGCAGTGAGGAACGAACCCTTACTGCCACAAGGAACCTTGTCGAGCATAGGTTATAATTTAAAGATATATAGATAAGGCTTGATTCCTCACTGCTCAATGGCAGTGCTCAATGCTCAAGGTTATAATTTAATTATACATTTAATCCCCTTTAAGAATAAACTTTTTGACATCTTTCACAGCTTGGTTCTTTTTCGATACAAAAATATAAATACATCAACTTGTGATTGTTCATTTGAAAAGTATTTATCTTAAAAGCAATCTGATTGTACATAAAATAAGTCTGAAGTTAATATTGAAACGGTTTGAATTTCTTATTGACAATTGTATATCTATTTGGTGTTTGAATACCAGGTCTTTCAAAAATTTGTCGGAATTCCCATGATCATAACCATTGGAACACGATTATTCATAGACATATTTTTGTATTCATATGAAGCAGAATTTACTCAAAATCGTAAACATAAGAAGACGAAAACACTTGCTGTGGCCTTCAACTCGACATTTAAAGTGACAGTACGGCGCATCTCATCAATAAACAGATTTGAAAAATTTTCCGATAAGATTTAGATTTTTCAAAAAGTGTTTTTAATGATAACACTTTAATTTATCGAAGAGATATGATATGTTGTTTTTGAGTATTCCTTTTACCTCATATTCCATTATAATTGTAAACTCTACAGTGTAAGCACGTGTCATTTTAGAATTCACAAGTATGTACAATCTAAATTGTACAACCAATGATTCTAATTACGTTAATTTTGTATGAGGAGAGAGTATTGATGTTTCTCAAACTACTGAATTCAACTTTCTACCTTATTCCTTAATGATATATTTGGTAAATTTTTATGAAGAAAAAACACATGATTTGCAGCCGTACGCGTACTGTCCCTTTAAGTATACATATTGTATCAACGACTTATTACATGTATCAATCTTCTAGTAGTTTTTTTCTTTCATATGTCAACACAATACATTCAAATAAGTATAACATTAAAGATACTACAAAGTCTGACAAACCTGTTCCATATTTGGATATTTTTCTAGGAAAAGACATAAATGGAAGCCTTAAAACATAGCGTAATGATAAACGTGCCAACTTTCTATTTCAATCGTCAAATTCCCTTACTTTTACAGCAAGACACACTTACACCTGCAAACGGGGTTTATATCTCTCAGTTGACTCAATACACAAGATTATGCTTTGCGTACGAAAAATTTTTAAATGAACGATTTGACAAACAAGTCGATGAAACAAGACTATTAACAATCTCGTTAATACTTTAAAGACATCATTTCGTAAGTTCTAAGGTTAATACAATAACCTTGTCAGCAAATACAATATATCATTTTAGTCAAAATTACACACTGAATTGTCGACGGAAGATTTCGTTATTTTTCAATTATGCCAGTCGGCATGGGATTGTCACGTATCCATGGCACCTGATCGAACCTTTAATTTTTTAGATGTTTGTCTTTGCACTGTTCCTGATTTGTGCTGTTTTAATGGTTTTTTGAGCTTCTTATATCGTTTGTTTTCTCCATATATTACAAAGGATGCATACGATTTAAACGAAATATCTATTTTTTGAACGACAGATTCAACACGAAATAAAAAGTGAAGATAATCGTGAAGAGACACATGTAAGTAAAGAAGGGTTTTTATTGGGTATTTTTGCGAATTATATGTTTAATTTTTAGCATTGAATAGCACAAACAAATTAAACACGTTCAGATTTTTGCAATGTAATTCTTCGCAGCTAGGATAAGACTGCCTGTAAAATATCAAACTGTACTAACTTTTCTGAACTACCTACATAATAGAATATGACGTCAAGTCACTGCATATTTGAGTTGACATGACGGGGAAAGTGTCATAATTTGTACATGAAATGTAGATTTATTTTGGGGATTTATTGTTTAACTCAAGTGTTAGGATTTTTTTTAAGCTCGAGGGTGCTGTTATGATGCTGAACGTTTGAAATCTAAATATCCTTATTCCTTTTGCTTGTCCAATATGCACATATTCAACTATAGCCAAAAAATTATGTGTGAAACTCTCCAATTGCACGTCCGTAGACAGAGTTAGAATTTAACAATCGTGTTTATATTGTACTGGCACAAGTGATAAACAAGGAAAAATTGAAGATATTCTTTTTGAATCTACAAGAAAAGTATGTCCTCTAACTGAATTTTGCTGGGGATTGTGTGTAGTTTACTCATTTTTATCAATCCCGATAAAGAGTGGAAAATACCCCTTCTGATGTAGGTAAATTTAATTTCTCCTAAAATATTTCTAAACGAATAATAATTAAACCTGCCCCCAGCTCTTTCTATGTACTAGAGATCACGATGAATTGACCAATGTAAAAACTTTGCGCAATTATATTTTTGTTTTGCACTTGTGCCAAAGCGATTTTTGTGCAACAATTAGGAATATCATAAAAGTCCGTCACGTGATCAACACAGTCATGTGACATCACATAAATAGATTAAATTAAAAACTGATTAAACTATTATTTCAACTTGTCTGCAATTACAAACAAGGATTATATATTAAAATTAAAATCTAGCTCAGAATAAAATGTAAAGAAGATGGGCGAACAAGGCGGGCAGAATGCCTATAGTGTCAGAAATTAAGAAATCATATTAAATATGTGAATTGATTATTTAAATTAACTTATAATTATTGAAATTTTTGAAATTATGAGAAAAAAAAACTTTTTTGAGAGTGAAAAAAATCTCGTAAAAAATGTCTTTCATAAAATTATTAGATGGTATTCATGGGATTCGAACCCTAGCAATAAAAATCCGACGTATCAATAGCATACAGTACCGACCAGACCCAACCTGACACCAAAGCAGTCCCTGGGACTGCTTTGGGACTGCTCTGGGACCGCTGTGGGACTGCTGTGGGACTGCTCTGGGACCGCTATGGGACTGCTCTGGGACTGCTATGAAAAGCAGTCCCAGCAGTCCCAGCTGCCCCTGGGACTGCTTTCTGGGACTGCTTTGTTCACTCATGTGTGACAAAGGTTCTGAGTGACATGATAGCTCCGCCCCCTTGTGTATTCTGAATTTGCAGGCTCCCTATTGTTTTGTTTACTTGCAGCAGAGAGGAGTTTTAACTGTTTAATACGCAAGGATTTCTTATAATCTTTTAATAACTGGAGATTACATGTATTATAGTTAATTTATAGTTTTAGGGACTGTATATTTACACAAATGTAATATAGAATATTTTTAAAAATAAAGTTGTTAAATAAGGAAGTCAGGAGGAGATTTTTATTTCTAAAGTATATAAAACTACAGGCTCATGAGAAAAAATATCTACATGTAGATTTCTTTTCTTTTTAAATCTAAAATTAAATACTCAAAATTTTCATTTGGCACTATTTAAAAAATCATTACATTTAGATATAAGATATTTTAATTGAAAAGGCTACACGTTTTACAAGCACCACGCTAAAAGGGTATTACATACAACCCTCAAATAAAAATCTAACAATTTATTTTATGACATGAAATAAAATTATGCCACCATTCTTCCGTAACATAAGCAATGTAAACAATAATACGGGAATTTACAGATGAATTAGTTTTTAATTTATGAATAAGTTATTAAAAGAGTAAATAAAAAAAAAAAAAAATAAACAGTTGAAAACCTGTAATACCTGGAATTGTGATTTATTTCTTTTTTGTTTTGCTTTTGTTTACCTGGCCGATAATGTGTATGAATAAAATGGTATAAACACCTGTGGTTTCAATCGGCTTTGGGCAGAAAATCAATCATGCTTGTTATTTGGGTACACGTTTCAGTGTTACACATCATTGAACATGCTGCTCAATAAACAATGAACAATGACCCTAATTTCAATCTATGTAAAAAATGTAATGCATAAAGAAGATAAATGAAATGTGTATAAATTTCTTTCAAGATTAATTAATGTTGAACATAATCTTAGGATTCTATACTGGTCACTAATACAATTTACAAATAAAACAATAATTTTAAATTTTAAAACATGTCAGTAAAACATGTCAATACTGAAAAATATAACTTGGCAAAATTAGCAACAGATTTTTCAAAAGCCCTAATACTTTTTAAAAAAATGCCTTTAGAGTATCCCGATAGTATGGAAATCGGTCATGATGTATAATGAATAGATCTATTTAAAACTAATTCTGGTGAAATATAATTAATTCAATTTTAATTTTCTGTATAGAAAATAAATATGGGAGCCAGTATCAATCACAAAAAACCCAAGATAATTATGATTAAATATACATGTTCAGTGTAATTCATTTATGTAGGTGTGTAAGCTTTATTCCTTCAATAAATATTATTTCAAATTGTTTCAAATCTATGCGGGTACTGCTCATACATGTAAATGACCTTCGCATTGTAAGGATTCCTGGCATACTGCTCAGAAAAAAATTCAGTTGCCTTTTATAGTTCCATTGTTTATTGGAAATCTCATTTCTGAGTTAGCCCCGCCCATTAAATTAATAAACCCTGCCCACTGGGACTGCTGGGACTCCTTTCTGGGACTGATGGGACTGCTTTCTGAGACCGCTGGGACTGCTGGGACCGCTCTGGGACTGCTGTGGGACTGCTCTGGGACCGCTGTGGGACTGCTCTGGGACCGCTGTGGGACTGCTTTAGCAGTCCCAGAAAGCAGTCCCCGGGACAGCTCTGGGACTGCTTTGTGTCAGGTTGGGTCTGGTCGGTACTGTAAACTTTGAGACCAATGCGTTAACCACTATACTACACCGCTCATGTTGATTTAAGGCATTTAAATCATGTTTGTGATATGGACTTGAAGTATTTCTCGGAAAGATGCTATTGTTGTGTCATAAAAGTGCACTTTTAAGGTATAGTGGGTCTTCTCTCCATGTTTTTGAAAACCAAAAAATGTGTATTTTATTGCACACTTTTAGGATCATCTTTCAAAAAAATGGAGAGATGACCCACCCATGTTGAAAAAATTTGTTAAAGTATGAGAAAATGATCGTTTTTGTTCTTTTTAGTGTGTGTAAGCTTTTTCATAGGCAAATATTTTCAGTCCTTGTAAGATTTTTGTAAATTGTAGAGATTTTACATAAAGTATACTTTAATATTAGATGAGATATGACATAAAATTTGGATATAATTGAGATTAATTTTTTTTTCCCTTCTTATCAGTCGCGCTATAGGCATTCTGCTTGCCTTATACGCCCATCTTCTTTAAAAGCACTTTAAACATTCGGACAGCCTTATCATAACTGTGTTATTATTACCTTATATGCAATTGATTTTGTTATTTTTTTTCAAATATTTAAATGAATTATTTTTGACTATTTCCTCTGAATATATATTCCTCTCAACTAATTAAGTATCTTCAATCTTCAACTGGACCGCCGATCAATACAGTTTTTTTTTGCAATTTTCGGGCCAATATCTCATTGACGACTAGCTTGCAAAATTTAATTTCGATCAAGCGTTCAATTTAACTTGCAGTACCCATATAAACAGTCAGTTTTATATTAGGTAATAAAACAAACATTGTGTGATCAGTCAAAAGACAAGAATTCCTTTTTGCTCGGTGCTGATAACAGTCAAATGTGTCCTATTGGACTTCGCAGCTGGCCTTGGGGAAAATGAACACATTTAGATTTTTCCAGCACCTTAGAAAAATATTCTGGTCTGCTGACTCATCAAGCGTTAAATTACTACATAAATATAAATGCATATTATCTAAAATTCATACTCATTTTAGTTATTCATGTATTTGATTCATAATTTGTAAAAGAATAGTCAGGTTTAAGTTTTGTTTTGAACATACATGTATTTTATTGAATAAATCAAAAGGATTGAAAGAAGTTCTTTTAACTTACGAGTTCCTCTCTTTAAATATACAGTAACGATATGTCATGCATTAAAATACAGTAGCACATAGAAAAATAAATTTAAAAAGTGATACAATTGAAAATTTGTACAGTAACATAACAATTTAAAGTATACAGGACTTATAAATAAATTTTATAAAAGCCGAAAAAATATATAAATAATTTCTACAGGCAAATTTACATCCCCGCAACAAAACAAAAATGTGTCAATATTGACCAGTTCGTCAAGTAAAAATAGGCGACTAAAAGATTATTACTAATTGGATAATTTCTACAGGCAAACAAGATGTGTTTGTGAAACACTGATGCCCCTGTATGGCAACACAGCATCGAATAAACTTTTTTCAAATGCAAATTTATTTAATTTTACTATATTTGTACCCAAAATAGTGTATTCTCACTGGAAATGCAATTGTGAAATATGAAAGTAGGTCAACTTTTAAGTTTTTTCTTAAATTACTGAAATCTCCAAGGTTAACGTCAAAAGGCCAAAGCTGTTGGTACCCAATTAAATGTCTTGCAACAAAAATACATATTTCAAAAATAAAAGTCCAAGTATCTACTGTTCAAAATTGATGACCAAAGTAAAAATTTGGATTTTTAGGTCACCTGAGTAACTCAGGTGACCTATTACTATCCGTTTTCGTCCGTCGTCGTGTGTCGTGTGTCGTGTGTCGTGTGTCGTGCGTCGTGCGTCGTGTGTTAACATTTGAACATTTTCAGCTTCTTCTCTGAAACCACTTAACCAATTTCAACCAAATTTGGTATACAGCATCTATGGGTGAAGGGGAACAAAAATTGTGAATTTCAAGGTCCCTGTCCCCCTGGGGCCTGGGGGGTGGGGCAAAAACCACTAAAATTATTGCAATCTTTAAAAATCTTCTTCTTTACTCCTGGACATCAAGCAGGCAAACTGTTGTTATGAATGTAATGAACATTGAGTCCTCTACTTAAATTGTGAAATTCATGGCCCCAGGGTCAGGGGTTCTAGTGCTAGGGTGGGGCTATATAGATTATATAGTGAAAATGCATGATTTCTTT
>PRKT01001416.1:26050-41988 GCA_003671525.1 Saccostrea glomerata
TGAAAATGCATTTATTCTTTGGAAATCTTCTTCTCTGCTCCTGGGTATTAAATAAACTAACCAAGCACATAGTTATGATGAGCAAGAGTGCCTCTTTCAAAATTGTGAATTTTGTGACCCCAGGGTCAGGGGTTCTGGTGTTAGGGCGGGGCTCTATTGATCATATAGTGAAAATGCATAAATTCTTTGAAAGTCTTCTTCTCTGCTTCTGGGTATTAAATAATTATGTAATTAAATAGTTATGTTGATCAAGAGTGCCTCTTTCAAAATTGTGAATTTTCTGACCCCAGGGTCAGGGGTTCTGGTGTTAGGGTAGGGCTCTATTGGTTATATAGTGAAAATGCATTTATTCTTTGAAATTCTTTCCTTTGCTCCTGTGTTTAATGCCTATGATCCAAATATATATATATTCATGATGAAGAAAGGTGCACCTAGCAAAATGGTTATTTTTTATGCCCCCGCCCCTTCCCTGGGTCGGGGTAAGGGGGGGGGGGTACAAAGTCTGAAAATAAATTAATGCTTTGAAATTTGTTCTTTGGTGTGTTAATCAAACATTTTAATAATATGATAAAATTTGCAAAATTTTGAAATATGTGGCCGCAGGATCAGTGGTTCCTTTGGGATGAGGTGTACAACTGGTTATAAAGTGGAAGCGCATTTTCTCTTAATGTTACTCTGATCTGCCTCTGGGTATTAAGTAAATAGAGTTAGCATGCTAAGTGTAAATTATTATAAGCAATGGTACCTCTTTCAAAATTGTGAATTGCGAATTCCATGGCCTCTGGTTTAAAACACTAACCAAATTTATTTGTTTGAAAGTTGTTGCACAATACTCAGGTGACCTATAAGGCCCGTGGGCCTCTTGTTTTTGTAAAGAAGGTCAAACTCCAAGGTCAAGTTCATAAGGTCAAATATTATGGTATCCAATGAAAGGTTTTGTCACAAGAAATACACATATGATAGTCATAGCTCCACTAAATCAGAAGTGGGCAAGGGTAAAGTTTTTGCGGACAAACAGACAAACAGACAGACAGACGGACACGACGAAAACTATATACCCCCGAAACTTCGTTCCCGGGGGGCTTTAAAAAAGAAATGATAAACATCATACTTTGCACATGAACATAGAAAACTATAAATAATATTTCATGACAGAGTTTTCTTTGAAAATATTTGAGAGAACATATTTTTATATCGACATTCAGATTGATTTTCACGTACTCATATAATGTGTCGAAGAACAATAGAAAAAATAACTAAAAAGTCTGCTATTGCAAGCAAAGGCGTACATGTATGTCGTCCCGAACTGGACAATACTTTCATTTTCTCATCCCTAAAACAATACCAATTAGCTAAGGTTGGACAACCATCAACTCGTATCAGTCATTTCAGTACTTTAATTTAAAAATCGAAGTTAAAAAATTTTCACTTTTCCCCTCTTTCCATGGCAGCTATTGACAATTTGCAATTTTTAAATGCAAAACTCACAATTACAGATATTAATCATTAAATCAATAAAGTTTCATGACTAATATTCAAGGGACCAAAAGAACACACTCGGACAAAATCCGTCGCTTGTTGCAGGCTTCCATGGTAACGGTAGACATTTTTAAACGGGACGTCTTCACTGCAAAACTCCAACCAGTGATCGTCTTTTGAGGAAAGTTTCAGGAAGATTGTCCCTGCCATCTCCGAGAAATAGCCAGTAGAGCAAAGCCATGCGTACAATCGAAATATGTCGCACCCGACTCCGTTCGGGGCGACATAATAATTTGAATCTTGATCTACACTTCTTTCTCTACATTTATAAGAAGTCACAAGAGTGTTGTTAACAGGTACTTGTAAAATGCGAAACGAAATATAAAAACGAAACGAACTGAAACGAAATGAAATTTGCCGAAATGAAACGAAATACGTGTATACCGAAACAAAACGAACTCAAAACGAAACCTACCGAAACAAAACGAAAAGGATCAGAATGTTTTTTTTCAAAATTAAGTTCTATACTTAGTATACCCCAGTAGACGAAGTTTTGGAGGGATATAATTTTTGCCGTCCGTCCGTCTAGCTGTTTATCTGTTTGTCTGTTAATCTGTTTGTCCGCAAACACTTCATTGGATATCATGAAATTTGACCATTTGACCTTGGAGCTTGATCTACTTTTTAAAAACTTAAACTTCGGCCATTACTTTTGAACGGTCATGGCTAGGGCTTCCATACTGCACATATGTAATATTTTTTATAAGACCTTTCTTAAAAAATCAACAACGTTGACCCTTTGACCTTGACCCTGGATTTTGACCTACCTTTCAAAAACTTATCGTAGACCATAAGGTTTGAACAGATGGTACTATGGATTTCATATTTCACAATCGTATTTCTTATGAGAAGACCTTACTTTGGGTACTGATGTATTTTATTTGCATTTAAGAAAAGTTTAATCCTCGCTAAGTTGCTATACGGGGGCATCGGTGATATAATTTATTTTCTGATTGATTATTCTTATTTCAAACTGAGTCGATAATATTTCATTCCTATTTCGGTGGCAAGTTTTAAGTGCCTGGCGTATATTGTTTTTGTCCTGTCTGTCTGTTTGTTTGTTCGTTTGTTTGTCTCGAACTTTAACCTTCACCATAACTTTAAACCATGAAAGATAGAGATTTCATGTTTGGTATGCATGCTCAACTAATTAAGCTCTTACAAATAACACCAAGGTCAATGACCTTGTAATCTTAACTGTGGCCTATATGCTAAGAAACGCCTTTTTCTGCCAACTCAACCTTCGCCATAACTTTTGAATCATGAAAAATAGAGACTTCATATTTGGTATGCATACTCCACTAATCAGGTTCTTTCAAATGACACCAAGGTCAATGACCTTGTGACTTTGATTGTGACCTCAATGCTATAAATAGCGTTTTCCGAACTTTGTTGCCACTGGGCGCATAGTGTTTCACAAACACATCTTGTACTTTACATGCAGCATATACTAATCCACTTTTACTACCATACTATGTAGATTCCATTAATTGCTTTGGGTGAATGCGACACATCGCAACTGAATACTGACCAGGCATGTAAATCAATATATACATACATTATGTTAAAAAGTAAAAAAAATTCGAAGACTATCTTTTTATGTGAGCAATGTAAAGATTTTAAAAGAAAATCCTATGAAGCATAATTATGGTATATTTTTTGCATTAAATGTTTTTTTTTTCTGTAATTTCACTGATTATTGCTTATTATAGCAAAATGTCGATAATACCCCTTCCGCTGAAGAATTAGAAACCTCAAGGAATGAGAATAATATTCGTACAAAAGAAGTAAGTCCTTAAAAATAATAATGAAATTTTTAAATAATGAAGTACATATTTAAGATATTTTCTCAAATCATTAAGATAAGAATAATTAAAACCCATGCAGATTATATATATATATATATATATAATACTGTTAATATACTAATGACACATGTAATATATATTATTTTATATTGATTGCTATAGATACATTGTACATAATTATAATTTATATTATGTTTTCCCCAGGTAAAGTTGAAGACAATGTGTATTGAATACATAGACAAATTTACACAGACTGAATATGCTGTAGAGGACGAACGAACACACGCGGCTGAGGTTGTTACATGTATTTATATCCAAAAATTTTTTGTGATAAGAGAAGATATACTGGCTAAACGCAGCTTGATTTTGCTTTACCTCTTGTATATATTATGACAAACACAACTGAGTGAAAATTTCATTTATTGAAGTAACAAATGACTAAAATTAAAACTACATTACATATAACAAAAAAATATTTATACAACAAAACTCGGTAATAACGAAGTCATTTTGACTTTTGAAAGAACAATGAATGGTTTCAACACAAATTTTGCCCTGTGATTTTCTAAAAAATGAAACTGGTTTATAAGTTGAAAACTCATGCTTTTTAAATAAACAAAATTCAATGCAGAAAAGTCATACAAATCATTTTTCTCGCATGTGTCTTTAAATGCTAATTGTGACGTCATAAACATGTGCATTTTCCCATATTTTCTTCAAAAGTTGCAGAAGACACCAATTTTCAATAGAATTTTCTTTCAGATAACATTGTCCACAGGCATCGCCCACAAAGATCTTGAGATATGTGATTTGTTTTTGAATTTTGCACAAAATATCAAAAAATCAACGTGGGCGATGGCTGTGGACACTGTTTTCGAAAGGAAAAATACCCTTGAAATGGGCCATTTTGAGGCTTTTTTGTTGAAAATAGAGAAATGCTTCACATTAATGACGTCATATTTGCAGAATGTAAAACCTTCATGCCATATTCTTTCCTGATTTATCACAGTCATATATTTAACTAATATTTAAGCCAGTTTTAAAACTTTTGGTGTCTTTACATTTTTAGGGCGCAATAAAGCTAAAACCATACCTTCTTCTTACTTCGCTATATACATAATTCGTTATATATGTGTAAGAAATTCGTTAAATTTAAAGAGCTGGGGATTCAAGAAAACTTCGCTATATCTGTAAATTCGCAATATCCGTGTTCTTACTAAACGAGTTTTGCTGTAACTATTAATTAGCTGGACTTAAAAAGAATATACATTTAATGACGAATTGACTAGTTAAACATACTGACTAGTCACATGACATACATGTACTTTGTCCGAATCACATGGCACAAAACCGCGCAGCCAAAAATTTACTGGTGATCATTGAATTATTATTCCTGCATTTCGTCCTATAACACATAATGGTTTACCTTGTTAATCTTTAATATATTTACATTCAGTGTAATTTTCTATATGAAATCCATTAGGAATCCACGACGTTCACATCTCTATAACACACGGGAAACCTTGTCACCGAGCTTTAGAATACATGTTTTGTACAACATGTAAAACTTGCACCATATACAGGTGTGCATGTGTCATGTATATTATTGTTACAATTTTTATGGACGTTTCTTATATGTGTTTGAGAACTTCTTTGACAAGAAAAGGGCTTAATGCATATGCTATTTTAGTGAGGTTATAGGTTTTGCATAGATGTGTTATCTAAATAATTATAGTGTTTTAGAATTTATTAACTGACTCAGAGTACAAGAACCTCAGAAGTTTCTTTCTTCAAGTCGAGATCTTTCCAGCAAGGCTTGATGTTTCTTATGATCTAGTAAGACAATAAACACAAATCGTACGATAGAATAATATATAACATACATGTACGAATAGCTGTGCAATAAGGTAATTCTTGAAAGTACAAATGCATTGGAATAGATCGTTAGAAGCAGAGTAGGGTAACTTTAAAAATGTTTTATCAAATGCATACTCTCCAAATATATATGTTTGCACTCGAGTCATTTTTTGTCTCTGAACTGGATCAGTGTCTAATAAACGTTTTCATGCATTTTTATCATGTTATTTTAAGGTTCAAACATCAGCTTTGATGGAGTTTGATCCTCCTAAGGCAAGTTACTTTTTTTGCATTTAAATCTTTCCTTTGCATTACATAATTATTCAAATTTGTTCCTATTTTTTTTTCCCACACATGCTTGTTTATGCAAGGAGATTCAAATTTAAGATTGATAATTATCTATTTATAATATAAAGTCATCTTCAGATTTCTGTAAGCCTCGCCACACTTATAATGTATGTATTGTCCAATACATTTCATTAATGAATAGACAATTTTTTTTTATAGGGGAATAAAAATCTTGGCAACACCTGCTTTTTCAACTCTGCATTACAGGTAAATATATACCGTGCCATTAATAAGCAGAAGATCAGTTACAGTGAAAAAAATATTTATTTTTCTTTTTTTTCACTAGGCATTGTATTTTACCAAATCATTTAAAGATGCTATTTCCTGCTTGAAGGTAAGAAAATGTAAATAATATGACGGCAAATATAAATTTTTCGTGCTAAGATTATAGATATTATGAATAAGTAACCTGGTTAATGGTGTCTAGTTTTAAGGATTTTTAAATGATTTTGTAATATACTTCTTTCGGAAACTTTATACCTCTCCTTACCTTTCTTTTCAATTTTCTCTCATTATATGTTTATATGTACATAATGTTTATAATGATTTTTATGTTGATTGATTTTGTATCCCCTGAAATGTTTGAAGAGATCTGCTCCAAGCTTAGACAGTTTGAGACTGACAAAAAGGGTGTTTGATTTACTCGAGAAAAAGGATGTGAATCACACTCAGGAGTTGAGAGGTGTTTTGAATGCTGTAAGAAGCATGTATGTACCAAATTACATAATCAATGGGATATCTTTTTAGAACGTTTTGAAATTTCACTTTTCGTGCATATTTATCAGAAAAAAAATTTTAATTTCATGTTTCAGAAATAATCAATTCGGTCGTGGAACACAAGAAGATAGCTACGAGTTACTGAATACGTTACTTGGAGGAATACTTGATGAACTTCGTATTGCTAATGTTAGTGTAGTTTAATATTCTACATAAGACACCTTAAAATATGTATAAGTAATAACTCAAATATACAAATGATCGATAATATTATTAAGTTATAAACTGAAGTTTTAAATCTATTTCAGGAAAATGGAACCTTTGAATCAACAGGTAAATCACAGCTTATTTTATTATTAAATAATTTCTATCTCTCTTATTGGCTGAGATCCAGCAATGTTGAAAAACGGTACGTTATATTCATATGCACCTTACGTTCCAGCTGAATACATGTACTAGTATAAGTACAATGTATATATTTTCTCAACATTGATCTACATGTACAAATGAATCGGAGAATCAAAATTAATACTACATATAGTTTTGAAAACCCGTTTTACCTGCTACTGAAATTTACTAATGTGAAATTAACATTAGGGAATATTATAATTTGAAATTGGGGGGGGGGGGGGGGAGGTTAAAAGGGGTGACGGGGAACTCTAAGATACCCCTGACACTTTTTTCTGATCATGAATGTTACTTTTTCATCCATCAGTTTTCCTTAATAATCATCATTCCTTCCAAAATCTATCCTATAAATGTATGTACAATTTCTAAAACGAGGTAAATTATTGACAAATAAATTGATGACATAAGATTTTCGGCTGCCTTGTTCAAAGTCATCATTTCGTAAGTTCTTTGGTCGATACAATGACCTTGTCAGCAAATACAATTTATCATTGAGTTAAATGCTGACTGACGTTTTTCATAAATATTGTTAGTCCATTATTTATAAACTGAATTAACGACGGATTTTTCCGTTATTTTCCGATCATGACACGGAGCACATGGCGGTTGTGACCGGTCGGCAGCTGATGCTTACTCCTCCATGGCACCTGATCCCACCACCTGTTTTGGAGCCCGGTGTTTGCTATGCTCCTATTTTGTAATTTTTTTTGGACTTTCGAACTTGAATATACTTCGTTATCTCCGTATTTTTTATAAAAAAGCCGGATATATATTTTCTATCGCAGCAAAAAATAGTTGTAAAATTTCAAAATAATACCACTGGTAGTGTTTATGCACATTTTATAACTCTTCCTCCTTCTGCATTATTGGCTACGACTTGAAAAAGTTCAAATGAGTAATTAGTTTTATTATTTGTTATATATTACAGGATTTTTTGCATCCCTGACAAAAACACAGGCATGTGCCCTGTATTACACACTATGTTTCAGCACCCTTCAATTCACTATTTATATCACCCTTGATAAACCTTTCCGGAACATTTCTGTACTTTGATACGGAGTACCTCGGATCTTTTTAATATCATATTAAATATATATTTTTTTCATTTGAACACACAAGCCTATAGCCAATAACCGATGTCACATGCATATGTACATTTAACTACGTCACATTGTAAACTATTTTTGAATAATTAAATAATAAAAACAACAATACACGGCAAAATCTGTATATAAACCCCATATCAACCCTAGACTAATATCAGCCCTCTCTCCGTCGACCCTCGGACCGATATTGGAGTCTCGATTTGAAACGGGATATGATACAGATTTTACCATGTATTTTTCTCTATTTATCATTTAATAATCATTTCATGTGATGAAACAATTGCGTTTTCAGTCAATACGGCATCAATGCCATGTCTCTCTACTACCTAAATAGCTTGCTAAAATATAATATTTTTTTTTATTTTACATTTTTAGATACTGGTTTAGATAATGGTACGGAAAACAATGAAATAAGTGTGAAAAATCTGTTCACAGGTTTATTTATAACCATCTATGTGTATGACTCCTGTGATGATGTAAGTACATTCCTCGTACATAAAATACACCGCAGCATATTGAACATGTTAGCTGTATGATATAACATATATAAGTAATCCGATTTTTCTCCAACCATAACACACACTTTATTTCGTTTTTCAGGTTGATGTTGATTTTGAAGAATTTACAACTCTAAGCGTTCCGATAGTAGAAGAACAGGAACATGATTACGATGTAGGAATTTAATAGTTTTGCGTTGTTTATAGTATGTTGTAATTATTCTTATTGGAATTTTTACCTTTCATTACCCACGTGCACTTTATTACCATAGAAACTACCACACAGGAGTTTACAAACGATTTCTTCGGAGAAACCAAGCATTGACATTGAAAAAGGGTTAGCAGTCTTAACACAGATAGAAGGATATGAAGAAAGTGATTTACCATGTCGAATTTGCAATAAAGGTAGTGGTTCTTGCATCTACATCGCCAAAACAATTTTATGTTCGTTATATATAGAAGGGAAATCGGTTTGACATCTTACAACAAGTACCAAGACCTGATTGAATTTAAGTATACAAATTTAATGTTGTATTTCAAATATGACCAAATGACCTAAGAGTTCTTTGAATTATTGATCTAAACATTTGTAAATATAATACATTTTTACACATTAAAGCTATCTTCGGAAAATGGAGAAAAAAACTTTATACATTGTGAATTGTTTATCTTTTAGAGGGATCAGGAAAAACCTATCGACGGATGTTGGTGTTCAAAACCCCTCCAGTTCTTGTGATCCACATTGACAGATTTAAAATGGTTACCGAAGCTTAAAACGATTTTATTACTTAATTAAAGTATCATAAATTTATTTTTCAGGCGTTAAAGATATTTGTCTGCAGAAAAGCAATCTATGTGCAATGATTTTATGATTTTTTTTATTCATAGAGTGATTTCAATCACCTTACGAAAAATGCAAACTGCGTCCGATATCCTAGAAGATTAAATATGGCCAAGTTCTGCTCAGTTGCTAACACAGTATGTCAAGATTGTTTCTTTGACTAAAAACTATAAGGCTATCACATTTTTAGATATTGATTTTTTTTAATAAAAAAAATAATTGATTACCTAAAATTGTCTTTTTTAGGAACTCTCAACAAACGCTTTAAATTACGAACTATATGCCGTAGTTATTCACTCTGGTGCTCTTGGTGGTGGTCATTATTATGCATATGTCAACGCCACAAGAAGACATGACGTAAGAAAATGGAAAGAACATATCCAGAGATCGACCGGAGATTTGGAAGAATTAAAAGGTCGAGTAGAAGATTTATTGAAAGACAGACGTGACTTTCTGGATGATTCCAACTATATGAACCCGTGCGAAGTGAAAGATAATTGGTTCTATGTAAGCGATAATAATGTTTGTTCAGCAAATGTTGATGAAGTTCTATGCCATAAGGATGCCTATATCTTATTTTATGAAGTGCAATAACAGTTCATGTACATGACTAATGAATGTAGCAAAGTGTTTTGTCATTATCATTGCAGAGACAAAAACATTTATCAATTATACACACAAGGTCAAGTCTCTCTATCACTGCTCTCATCTACTTACCATATATATTCAGACATTCCTCTACCATGATTACTTTTCTTTATGCAATAATGTTTCAATACCATTATAACCTGTTCGGTAAAATTTTAAAATTCAATTGTATAATGTTGTTGTCACTGTGAAAAAAGCAAATTTCTGATGTATCAGATTTATTTTATGCTAACAAGTGACATTTTTGAATGGTCATATCTATAGTTTGATTTACACAAAACAAGGTATAAAAAATGTTACTTTTGATTCTTAATTAACATAGTACCCGAATGGAACACTGGAAAAATTGAATTTTTCAGCGACTGTATTGACTTGGCCAGAAAAGGATAATACTAAAAATGACTTTCATAGTCTTGTATCCTTTTCTTTTTTTACAAGTGATGGATGAACCATGATGCTTTCCTCCGTTAGTCAACATTATTTCAATGCGTATTGCATTTTCACATGTGTCTCGAGTTTTTGTTTTTCAATGGAGGCTCAATTTTGCCACAATTCCGGATCATGACGACTTTACATATTACCTGCACCTTTTCGAAAATCCTTTTAAAGAAAACATAATAATTTTTAAAATCAGAAGATAAACAGAGTACATAAATATATTCTAAATTAAACCTGAAACCTAACAAAAACAAACCTCACAGAAGAGTAAGATGTTGTTTTGGCTGAACTCAGCTCTGACTTATTACAAGTACATACAATTGAAAATTGTACTTTTTATTATTCAATTCATGTTGTTAAAAAGATATGTTGTTAAAAAGAAATCATATATTATTTTTGCGAAATACATAAAAGGGTGTACTCAATGTTGCTGCGAATATTTAACATATTTCACAGTCAAGCGTGAAGTCAAGCGTATTTAGATTTAACACAAATGAATGGTTTCTATCCAATTTGATAGCGCCTAACTATTTATATACAAAATATAAAATCTTTCCTCTCTGCGTCTTTAAAAAAATATATGACAGCTGATATTTATTTTAAAAGAACAATTGATTGAAAGATGGAAACATCAAAAAATGTGCAAAAAATTGAATTAAAAGAGCCGAACTGAAGGGTAATCATTTTTTTTATATATATTTCCAGAAATTTTGAGCATTTCCTAATAAAATGAGTACCTTGCACTGTTTTTCCAATGTTGGCTTTCAACTTCAAATTGTTTTGAGAACAATGATTGAACAATCTCATTCAAAATCTTTTTATTCAATGTAATTGTATTCATCTAAAAGTTTTGAAACTTTATCTTAGATGTCAGAAAAAATTAACAACATTCTTTTTGTAAAGATGGAATTATTAAGTATTGGCGTATCTGGTCGCGGTGAATCTTTGGGGCGGCCGCTGGGTGGTCCCCGACAATAAATAATACTAGTGGCGACCCAAAGTGAGCTGAATTGTACAATATGGGCCAATATCCCATCAATTGTTATAAATTAGTTGTTCAACGGTAAAATCCCATTAACATTAGATATAAACCTAATAAGCAATACATCACACAATTATTCAGTATATGTTAAATGAGTTAACCACATATTGGTGACGGCGTCGCCAACCCACCTCAAACTGTCACTGCTGACCAGTGCCTCACCCAGGAAAATTAATAAAGCTCCATACTGAGTTTTTACAATTCAACCTAACAATTTGTTCTATAGCTCCTTGTATATTGTTAAGAAACAACTTTTTTCCTACAGGTGACAAGTGGACCCCGTCCCCATCGAAAAGGTGCATTGGCAAGATTGTTGTTAATCTGTGGATATTTAATAAACGACCCCCTTCCCCAAAGTAGTTGTTGTTCTAATTGCCAACATGTTTAATCTTGTTCTGGATTTATTCATTGAGCACAAGTTTGAAGAAAAGCGCCACGCTTTACTTGGAAGGTTGCAAGACCATACCAATTTAGCATCCTGAAATATCTTTTTACATTCAGACAGTATGTGTATGATTGTGCGTAGCAGTGGCCTTAACTGAATTGAAGTATATTGTTTTTCCCACAATAAATGATAATAATTCCCGAGGAGATTCCTACATTTACTTTCTCTAGAAATACTTGAACTTTGGAATGGGTTCCAGGAGTTTCATGCCCACTGTAATCCAGCCACCAAATGTTTGTTTGTTGTAAGGAAAGGTTCATGCCACTCCTCCTACTGATGGCAGCAAATGCAGCCCTCTTGATGATGGAAGATCTAAGGATCCACACGTTGAATGGCTCTGAAACCACTTGATTTGTATCAGCATTATGTAAATAACTACCCATTTAAGCATTGTAGAATTATCTCAATACAGGTAAAATGTTAAATAACCAATTAGTCCAGTGACATATATATGGTTTAATATGTGTACACTGTATATATATATGTGTGTGTATGTGGATGGCTACTTATTAAGCTTTACCTGATGCATGATTTATAAGTGCGCGAGTGCAAACGACTTGAAGCTTGTATTGTATTGTCTACCGATGTACCTTGTTTGGCTAACATTGTTGCGGCCCCTATTCTAAAGGAATGGGATTTATAAAGCTTACTTTCTATGCCCAATATGTTTAAAGTTGCCGATAATACATTGGAAAACTGGTAACGAGTTAAAGTTTGACCAGAGTAATGACAGAACAACGGGCCTAAGACGCTTGGACTTTCCTGTATATACGAGGGGTGATCAAAAAGTTCGCAAACTAAATATTGTTTCTTGTGTGGAAGTTATTCAATTAGTTTGTATCTAAATATATATATGAAATACATGTATAGGCAACATGTGTCTATTTTAACTAAAATTCTGATTTTTGAGGAGTTGCATTATTTATAATAGATTCAGAGTGTTCTTTTTGATGGCGTATAAACCTTTGACCCAATAATACGCCTTCATGCAAATAGAGACTTTTCAGTACCTCAAACGGAAATACATTTAAACATGGATATATCCCCGTACGACCTTGATGTTAAACAATTTTCTCGGCTTGACATCTATTCACGTATCCTTTTTTCCTCCTATCCTTCAATTTTTTTTTCTCTTTCGCTTTTATATGTTATTATTGTACTCTTTTTTAATTTCTATGTTTAAATCATTAAATTCATTCATCAATTACTTTTTTTGCCTCATCCCTTTGAAAAATATGAGTGTTCACGTACATGTACGTGCTTGACCACATTTAGTACGTCATTAATTTTCCACCATAATTAATTTTTTTTTACCCTTAATGGATTTTATCATGTGATTAAAATATTTGAGTCGATTCATGTTTAAAACTATTACTTATTTTCTTAAAACTTCTTTCGTTTTCATTTTATTTTCTGCGAAACTCAGCTTTCATATTGATTATCCGTTATTCGCACTTTCGTTTTCAATTAACTTATAGTAAACCAATGACAGGAACCAGTGCTTAATGAAAACGGAATATAACAAGACACATCTCTTAATGGAACACCAAAGGTTTGAATTATTGCTATGTAGTAATGTAAATGTCATTGATGTGATTGATAGGAAACACCCTAGCCCCATTTATTACACGTATTACATTTTGCTGTTTCATTTTGTTTTGATCCATGCTGGGTCTGTGCAGCTGTTTCATTGTGAAGTAAAAATATAAATTCGTTAACCTTCAGGATAATGTGTAAATAACAAAACGATAAAGTGCAAGCATACAGGGAAAAGATTAACAAAATATAAATATGTACTTTCAAAATATAACAAACGCCTAGAAGACTACTGTAAATCTCTTTTTATTCGCAATTACTTTATTTTCGCGTTAAATTGTACTTGTTTTTATTGTCGTTTTTATTTATCATGACTTATTATATACAACAGAAACCACAGCTTACGAAAATTCTGTATTGCTCAAAAATACCAAATAGCTTATTTGCAAAAAAAAAAAAAATCGCGAAAATATAGTTAACTAGAGTTTGTAAAACACGAAGAAAACAGATTAAAATGTAACAGGTAGTTTTCCTCTACATGTAAATATATAAACATTGGCATTTCTTCAGAAGATAGATTTTACATTTTTACAAAATCATTTGTGTTCAATGGTTTAAATTCTTAGCGCTTAACCAGCATACTGTAGCCTTTTTATGTCGAAATAATCAACACGAGAAGGGAAAACAGAAAATGATAGAATTCTCCTTTTCGAAGACAAGTTTATATTAACACTTTATAGCAAATGGTCCTTATGCATGTACATGTAGAAGATTATGACACTTTGTCAGAATGGATTAAATGTATCAGGTCCATGTTAAAATCACGTATTAAAAAAATTGAGGGGCAATATGAAAACAATTTATGCTTCTGTATTCAATAATCCAGAAGTACAAAAAGAATTAGATAAATTACATGATGATCAGAATGTACTGGTCTTTGCTGACAAAGCAGTTAACAGCGTTAACATTGCCTTAGTTTGTAAGGCTCATTATATAAATTGTATATTAGAGGAACTTAAATTTGATCCTACGAGTGGAAATCCAACTTATACTCATAGATCCCTTTTTAAGTAAGAAATTCTTCAAAATCATATGTCAGTTTTGAATATGTTTAATATCACGAACAACCACATTGATTTTGAACTACCCTTCATATATTGGATTCCAAAACTTCACAAGAATCCTTACAAAGATACATTGCGGGTTCTAGTAAATGTTCAACCAAGCCTCATCACTATGATATTGACAGTATTGATGGAACAACTTCAAAAGTACTGTGCAATAATATATTCAAGAAAAGGTGTGAATAAGATGTGGATACTCAAAAATTCCAAAGAACTTTTGGGCAATTTGAACAGCTTAAAATCTAACGACTTTAAACACAACCAAAAAGTTCAAGTTTTTTTTATATTATGGACAGCTGGGTTTTTTTTTTCAATAAAAAGAAACTTGTAAATCTACGTACTTAGTCATTGATCATTTGCAAAATTATTTTGTCAAAACACATTCTGATTGCATACACAGGTACTCTGAAGTTGACATAAAAATGATGCCTGAGTTTCTGATTGAAAATATCTATGTGGTTTATGGAGACCGGGTCTTCTAACAATATATTGGAATTCTCATGGGTACTAATTGCGCTCCGTTATTAGCATAATATATTTTTGTATTCATATGAAACAGAACTTGTACAAATCTTATGGGTGAAAAGAAGAAAACATTTGCTGTGGCTTTCAACTCAACATTTAGATAAATCGACGACGCACTGTCAATTAACAATGGTAATTTCCATTCCTATGTCGATACGATATATTTTGGTGAGCTTGAGATAAAAGATACCACATAGTCTGACACATCTGTTTTCTACTTGGATATTTAACTTAAAAATACCTTAATGGCAATCTAACAATCAAGCTTTATGATAAACGTGACGACCTTAAGTTTTTTTTAAGTTTTTTTATATCGTCAACTTCCCTTACTTATGTAGCAATATACCATCATCACCTGCATACGGCTTTTATATATCTCAGTTTATTCGATACGAAAGAGTATGCACTACGTACAAACAATTTCTAAAACGAGGCAAATTATTGACAAACAATATGTTAAACAAGAAACAGAAATATCACAATCACCAGAACTGTTTTAAATGCGATTTCAATGTATAACTAAAAGCAAAAATCCACAGCAGATTGACTGCAAAGATAAACACTAAATAAAATTTATCATTAACACGTGATTAATGAATGACCCACAACAGACAGTTTAAACAAAAGTTTAAAACAATGAACAGTTTTATAATATATCAACAATCTCAATATTTGCAGAATTATTTTCTGATATGAATTATCTAAATATTCATCTGATAACGATTGCAAAAACACCTAGTGACCTACTTGACATCAGGGGGTCGTAACATAAAGGGTACTTAAGTCTATGTCCATACTTATGTAGGACTTAAGTACAGCAGTCTTAAACTTAAGACCGTAACTAGAAGCCTGCTTAGATTTGACAATCTTAGCAAATATTAGGCGGTCGGTAGAGGTGACTTAAGTATGTCTTAACTTTTTTTAAACATATTTAAAAATATTAAAAGGTGAATTTCGATGTATAAACATTACTCTATTCATATCAGAAAGAAAATGAATATTTCTACTTAAGAGCATCATAAAACTTTTAGATTTTTATCCGGTGGGGGGGGGGGGGGG
>PRKT01001416.1:42086-86833 GCA_003671525.1 Saccostrea glomerata
GGGGGGGGGGGGGGGCTTGTTTCTAATCACTAAATTCAATATCACTCTCACATTTGCTTTTAAATACTCGTTAGTCCTAGATTAAGATCACAAATTATTATTAGTAAGTTGAACATAATAGTTATAGATTTGTATGTCGATAGATCTCTTTTAAAATATGAGATAAATATATATTGATTTTGAAAATCAGAAAAAAAAATTGTTTGTGAATTACATGTAGATAGTGTTGACTGGAAGACAAGAAAGAGAATGACAATGAAAATAAATGTATAAGGGAACAAGTGCAGATTAGGGAATGGGGAGTTCACTACTTTCCAATAGAGAGAGATGGAGAGAGGCGAGGACGGTAACTATTGACAATTTGGTGACATGCGAAAATTTATTCTACGTACAGTGATTCCTTATATAAGTACATGTTACTGTATATCATACAGCGCCTTGGCCTGTTGACCTTTGCTGATACATGAGATGGGAGAGAATTCAAAATGTCCCTATTGTTTTGTATTTTTGTTTATTCGAGTTTCAAGTACATGTAAATAGTTTAGTTTTCGTTCCATGTCTAAAAGAATGACAAAGCGAGTGAGCATTTGTCAAACATAAGAATAACAACAAAAGACCACTGAATACATCGCAGCCTCGAGTGATAAAACAAGTCATGCATATGCATTGCACACTTGCCATATTGTGAACGTGTAATTTTTGGGATTTAATATTTTAATATTGAGAATAATTTTTAACAGAAGTTCATGCGAAATATAATGACCTTACTAAAATTTAAGAAAATACGTCATATATGTAATAAAAACAAGTGTAACTGAATATTTATCATCATGCATGTCTATATATTGAAAAATTGTGGACTTAAGTTTGACTTAGCTAAGACCGACCTAAGTTCGCTTTATGTTACGGTTTAAGACATACTTAAGTAGTACTAAGACAGGTCCTAGGATTGTGCCTAAAATGTACTTATGACCCTACTTAAGCCGAAAACTTAGCAAGCTTTATCTTACAATCCCCAGTAAATTTTTTTTTTACTATTCTTACAATATCAGTATATTTGTATTGTGAATTAATACACTGTTAATGTACTTATTTCTCGATAAATGCACCATTTATTGAAATTTGTTATTTTAAATTTTTAGTAGATGATATATTCAAAAAATGCCACGGTGTCAAGATTGTTACAAAGAGATTCATACCGGACTGGAATGTGGCGATATGCAATTGAAAGAAAAGGTAAGTTATTCAATTGTCCTCTCTGAGAGGTTAATGGTGATCGATTTTTATTATTTCAACAATTTTTTTTCCGCGTAGTGTTTTTAGTTAAATTTGTAGATAAGTAAAAAAAAAGAAAAAAGAATGTGAAGGTATGCATTTTATGTATGACACATTTGAGGTCTGTGACAGTGCACATATAACATGTACATGTATACTACGTGAACTGTTGTTTTGCAAATATTATCGTTTGCAACCATACATGTAAGTATCAAACCTTGTCAGAGATCAACACCTTTTGTCGTTATCTGAAAAATTATAGGTCTACATGTACATGAACTACGGAAACGTATTAGTGTCATGCAACGTGTTTTAAAGTCGAAAATTCCAACCTCAAAGTCGGAAATCCATACTTTATAGTTGGTTTTTTCCAACTTAAAAGCTTTGCTTTTCCAACTTTAATCTTGGCTTTCTCAACTCTAAAGTTGTTTCTTTTTCAAACGTTTTACGGAATTGTCAACATTGAAGTTAGAATTATCATTAGATTTGAAATGACAAGACTTTAACGGAAATTACGAACATTAAAGTTAGAAAACAAAAAATTTAAGATGAAATTGTCAACTTCAAAGTTTAGATATCAATTTCAAAGTTGGAAAAACCGTATACAGTAGGAAAAGCCAAGATAATCGTTAAAAAAAATAAAAATAATAAAAATTAGAAAATCAAATTGTATAGTTGGTAAAGCCAAAATTAAAATTGAAAATGATTACATTTAATTTGGATATTCCAAAATTAAAGTTGGAAAAGCAAAGTTATACCCTGTTCACACGACGAGTTTAATTCGCAGTAAATTAAGGAGGAACAGGACCGGACCTTTAGCTGAAAAAATTCCTGACAATGATTTTTTCGCATTTTTTTATATTACTTATTTAATAATTATGTACTTAACATTTTAAAACGGTCCTGTCATGGGATTTCTTGACTTATTTAAAAGATATCGCCCCACAAATACCGCTCTGTTTAGAGTTTGTATGGAGTAGATACTTCATGTTTACGGGCCCATAACGGAGTTCATGATGCATTTTTTTTTACGCACAAACGATATATATTATAGATAAACTATATACTCATAATATTCATTGTGTTTAAATTATCTGAAAGCAATTGTTTTAATTTTATAAAGTATTTTGGTGGGATAATTTCTGCAGTTTTCAAGGCAGCTTCAACGACAAAAAACTCATTTGGAAAAAAAAATCTGTCAATAAATATTTCTAAATTTACGATTGAATGTCAGTCCTTCATCGTAATTATTTATTGCATAAATATTCACAGGGTGAAGCTTACCTCAATATCGCACAAGACATCGTTGAATTAGACGTAAGCATGATAAAAACGCTTCACGTTAATATTTTCCGGGTGCGGGAAATCAATTGTGACGTCACACGAAAATATAAACATTCAAAATTATCTAAATAGACAGAATCTCTGCTACTAAACAAGAAAAAATATTTTTAAAAATTCTGCTTCAGAAATTTATCACGATACATTGACCGTGACTTGTTTATTATGAAATAAAACTGATCATGACGGGTGTGTATACTTGATCTCGCTGCACTGAGAATTCAAACACTACGTCTATGACGTCACTGACGTCAGACTGCAGGGTAAAGAGAAACAAAAGTGTGGATTGGGCAACTTCACAATATCTAAATGATGGCAAGTTTTTTTTTTTTTAATTATTAATAATAATTTCTAAAATTAAATGTTTGAAAAACTATTTTAGAATTTAGAATAAAATTACACAAGAACTGTCGATTATAACAACGTTTAACATGTATATCATCACCGATTATGACGTGATATGTCTTTTTAGTCATGTGACATGTGTCCTGTCTCCCCTTAATGCAAAGTAAACTAATGCGAATCAAAATAATGCGAATTAAATTGCGTTCACACGACAGCTAATGCGAAGTAAACTAATGCGAATTAAAATTCAACTTCTACGGCCAGAATTATTATTTTGAAAGATGGAAAAAACAAGATTAAACTTAGAATTATATATTCGTAAAAGTCGGAAAACGTAAGATTTTATTCGAAATTACCAAAATTTAAGTTGGAAAAACCAATAAGGTCTGAAAAACTAATATTGAAAATGGAGCAAATTTAAACGTTTGAAGTGGAATGCCCAAGATGAAAGCTGGAATTACCCAACATCTTTAAAGTAAAAAAGCAACGTTAAAGTTGGACAAGGCAAGACAGCTTATAATTAGATAAAAATGACAAAAGCCAATGTTAAAATTGTAAAAGCCAACTTTTAAGTTGGAATGGCAAAGACGTTCAAAGTTGGAATTAAAGTTGGAAAAACCATTATAGATGTAAATTACCAACTCTAAAATCGGAAAAAGCTAGCTTTAAAGTTAAAAGTACCAACTTCAACAAAATATGACATGACACAAATACGCTTCTGTAATGACCATGGTGTCGTTGGCGACATAATCTGCATAACCTCATTGCACATATGCTTACCCATCATTTAGGATTAAATGAAGCTTTCTTTCTCTAGAATGCGTTTGGTGTGCAGGAATTAACAGTTAAGCAAGGGGAATTAAAAAGCGATATAAGTTTTGAGATTTATTATTTGGAGACTTAAGTTACACATATCTAAACACATGAAATCATAAATGCACCATAGTGCCATTGTCCTCAAGAATATATTTCATGTAAATAAAAATTATTAGCCTTGGCTGTATTCAAATAGGAGGCTTTTTAACTTGAAAATAATATCTAATTATGTTTTTAAAAGGTCATAAGACCCCACCCCACGACCACCACGAAACAAAAAGGTAATAATTCATCGATTATTTCAAAAAGATATATTTAGTTTTAACTTTGTTTTAACCCCTTCAATCCTAATTTGAATAAGCAGGAAAAATATTTT
This sequence comes from Saccostrea glomerata, assembly GCA_003671525.1. Taxonomy (NCBI): domain Eukaryota; kingdom Metazoa; phylum Mollusca; class Bivalvia; order Ostreida; family Ostreidae; genus Saccostrea; species Saccostrea glomerata. Next base: position 46,240 of record PRKT01001416.1, read on the forward strand.
ACATTCGGTGATGTTAAAATCTTGTATATGAAAATGCTTTGTGAATTTTCAAGGTATACAAAATCAGAGCAATATCCTGCAACTGTACATATTTTTATTCTGTAAATATTGAGCATAGCAAGTGGTATTGTTTGTCGGTCCGTGCAAGTGTGCGTTTGTCGATATGTCTCTCTCCTCACAGCCCTGGCAAATATTCGTAAAAAAACAACGCAGCACTGTTAAGGCTTACTATGAGAAATCAACGGAAAATAGAAGTGCAAAAACGGGATTTGTTTTTAAAACTGAATTTATTTTTATTTAACTGTTCTATTATCACAGAACTTAAATACTTATGGAAATAGCATAGTATAACCTACTCTGTACTGTATGGAGTTTGGTCCCATCGATGGACAGTCACGTGATGAATGCATAGTAGGTACACGGAATGTAGGTCAATAACAAATTTCAATATCGCAAGGGCATACCCTAGCTGAAATTACAAATTCAAGCTATGAATTGTTTCTTCATACTTTGTACTTTCTGGAAAGTGCTGCTGCTTTGAATAGAATTCGCGTTTTAATAGTTAAAATTTTAAGCAAATAGGCCCACGTCGAAATATTTTGTGTACTTATAAAGTCATGCTTTTAATTTAAAGAAAGCAGCAGCACTTTTCAAGTTAAGAAACATATCCTTTATTTATATTTAAAAAATGGTCAAGATTTATTTAGTGTATGCCCTTGCGAAAGAGCGATTTAATGAGGCACCTCGATGTAAAATATATCTAATGTGAACATAAAAACACGACAGAATTATTAAAACACATTCTCTCGATAGTTGATGAATAATCGCACTTAACAAAGGATATGTATTGGTATTATTAGCCTATTAAAACCTGTAATTAATATTCTGTTTTATAGTAAAACGCATCTTTCATTGTTAAAAAATTCCAAAATCTGCCTCTCACAGTACATGAAATACGTCATTTTTACCAAAATGACGTCATGATTAACAAGTTCATCGAGATCAGTGATTTGTTTAAAACCAGCTGTATGGGATTTATCTAGCAGCTTTTGTTAATGCATTGATAAGTTTTATTGTTGTTTATTATGCTAATACAGTTTAAAGTTGCAAATTATTTCATTTTCAGGTAATATGAGGAATGCATAAAAGTCCATTTTTTGTGTGACGTCACAGTAAACTTTTCCCGTATAAATTAGGCTCCGCCCCCTTTTTCTAGCCTTAACAGTGTTGCGAATATTTTGGCGGCGAAATGTGAAAATGTTTACATTAAATATTTTTGCTGACTACGATGTGTGCCAATTATTTTATATATGTCATTCACAAGTACTGTGCAAGTAAACATAAGACTAATTTCAATTGAGGGCTGAAAATGTTTTTGAACTTTCTCTATAATATTCAGATCTTAGTGAAATTTTGTACATTTCAGTCACACAGTCATTTCTGATAAATTGACGTTTTGTTACAAAAGGTAATAACTTGTATGGTAATAAACATATTTTGTCGAAAAAAACACGGAAAAGGGTAAGCGTCTGTGACTTAATTAACGCTATTATACGAAGCATTTCACACGCCTGCCTAGATCACGTGATTCGGGCATGAGCAAAACGGTTGCAGATGTGCGGTTTAAAGAGAGGCCTACCTAAAAAAAATAACATTGAAACCCTATATCATTTCTTTTATGAAAGTTATTTAATAAGTACGCGAACACCAGCTAAAATATGTACATGAACCGACTGAAAGCATGTTCACTCATGGTAGTTTAATATTGTCATCGATGACAATGGGTAAAAAACAAAAAAGCTAAACAAAAATGCGAACCGTAACTAAATCTCATATTCATGGCAGTAAATATTATGTTACCTTACTAGGATGGGCAATATGGACCCCCAAAGCATGGAGAAAGAGTAAATATGGTTTCAGCTCAATATCTCGGTCAATGTGAAGTTCAGGGATGCAAGCAGAAAGTAAGAATATTTTTTTTTCAAAAATTGGTTAAGCCAAGTTTTGCAGAGACTAGAAATAGATGGACGTAGTCTTAACATTTTAAATATATGGAATACTTTTTTTTTCTTTGTAACGTGTAATATTTTAATATTTCGACAGGTGAAAAGAAAATATATGACCAAAGTGTTATGAAAGTTTTTCCAACAAAAGCAGTGATCTAAATTACATTAAAATCAAAAAATCATAAAAGGCAATCAATTGTTTTTTTTTTAATCTGTAATATATTCATATAAAGTAGATATAATATATAAAATATTGTATAATTGATATAAGTATGCTTCATAAATCAAGTTGTTTGTGAAGCACTGCTCAAGAAATGTTTTCCGTTGTCTTTTAAATTAACATATTCGCTGTTTTTCTACTCAGCTTACTGTGAAATTGATTTGAATATTATTTACGTATAAACTCTCGCGTATACAAATATACACAGAGAAACTCGTGTTAACGTGATGTCACAGTGAGGCTAGAGCGACGTTAGTAAAAATGCAATGATGTAGGGCAGCGCGCAATTTAATATTGAGACTAATTTTGGTGCTTTAAAACAGGTAAAATGTAAATAAAAGGATTCTTTAAAAATGGTGTTGTGAATTATTGGACGTAGGCATATTTTTCATGAAATATCCCTATGTGACTGGTATGTATGATTAACACACCAATAACTTACACAAAACTTTAAAACAGAATCCTTCATTAAAGTAAAACCTACATAATGAGTAGCCTGTGCTAGATCCATTATGACGTCAGAATTAATTTAATGTAACTTTCCCGTACTTTACAGCTTAAATAAAATTTTAAGTTTTGTTTTCAGGAATGCAAAAATCGTAAGAAATCTTCAGTTGCCAACTTAATTGTATGATATATATGAAATGTGTCCCAGTCTAAAATGTGTTGAAAATTGTTTGTAGATTATGTGATGTTCATCATGAAATGAGGTGCATTTATTTTCAAAATTATTCTTAATTATTAATGTGTATTTTAAAGGTTTGTGTTTAATAAAGTTTTTCTCTAAATTGAAATAGTTTTAAATGAAAATAAATTACAATTTTTGAAAAAAATATTCACTTTGTAAATCTGAAAGTTACCCCACACAATAATTAAATATTAAAATCCTGTGTAAAGGAAGTGCGAAAAGGTCAAGAAAGGTTACATTGGAAAATCACTCTCATAAGTTTGCTTGTAATAGTACATACTAGTTTATATTTTAATTATTTTGAGTAATCATGTTCTTCATAACATTAGAGACTTCTCCATATGAGTGAAAAATTCTCGAGAGGGACGTTAAACACTAAGCAATTAATCAATCAATCATTATATTTGATATTGCAATCATTATGACCAAGGATTCTTAAAAATATTTATTATTTTGATTATTTGATTTTTATACGAAATTATGATAATATTTTTTTGGTGTAAAATATCACTTATTAATGTGGATTTTTTTAAATATGCAATTTGTTCTTAACTCCATAGATTTTCTTTTTCAGAAGACCTACATGTAGTTTAAAAGCTTACCCTGTAGAACCACATTTCATTCTCTAATGTTTGTTTAAGGCAAGGTTCCAAATAAGTGGATGCATGCATAATATATGTGGATACTGTCTGAAAAAAATGGATGTTATTGTCAACTTTGTAAAACATGAACCCCAGAGGGCGTACGCATGCCCCGAATGTGTATGTCGAGGAGGAAGCTATTTCTCATTTAGCATTAGATGGGTGGAGGAAAAAGATGTGTACAGACTTTTAAGCGAAAAGGTTTAATGTTTTATAATTTTATCTTTTTTTTAATGACTATCTTGATTTGTTGAATTTCTTTGTGATGACTATTAAAAAATACTTGCACTTTTCTCATTTTACAGAATATTTGCATCAGTTGTTTTCAAATTAAGGTACGTGGTCTCGAGCCCTTTAACTTTTAATGCAAAAGGAAAATATAAATGTATCAATTAAAAATATCTTCTGACTCTCTATCAGTTTTAATCAATGTAATTCTTTATTTCGTTTCTAGACATTTGATGCACCCGATTGCAAACATGGAATTTGTTGCATTTGCCTGAAAAAAATGTTGAACAATGCTGATGTTCATGAATATATTTGCATGCTGGAGGACTGTCATGTGAAATACGATTTCTCGAGATTACAGGAAATGTATGAAAAATCCATTTCAGAAATGGTTTGTGCACAACATTTATTTATTGAATTTATATAATATTAATTTATTTGTACTTTTCAGAACACCTTATAAACTATTTTTTCAAGCCGTTTACTGCTTCTGATTGAATTCTTACATTGACATGAGTTTAATTTTTTTTTATATATCTGAAATTGTTATCTTTTTAAAGAAGTAAAATATAAATATACACATTCAAATATGAAGCGATGTAAAGAAAAAATCTAAATTGCAACATCTTGATTTTTTATTGGTTTGGGCTAATGTTAGACAGTATGACTACTGATATACATGTATATTCATTATAAAGTATGAGAATTCGCATTGCCCTTGGATCTAAGGTTTGGCATTTTTTTTTACCTTAATCTCTAAAACTTAAAAGTAGATTACGATATTTCCACATTTTCAAAGTTTACTTATTTTTCAAGATATAATCTGAATACTTTTTCTTTCTTTCATTGTTGTTTAATATCCCTCTGGAAAATTTTTCACTCATATGGAAACACCACCATTTGCTGGTGGGTAACTGTTAACTTCGTCCTATATTCGGCAATTGGGCTTTTACGAGGAGTGCTGACTTTTAAGGTTTACGCTTAAATTTACACTAGGGCTATGTACGGTAGCTCTTTTATGATACAAATATTTAGATCAACGTTTAATTAAACGAAAATAACGGGTTATTTCAATGTATATGTAAGGTGTCCTTGAAGAAAACGACAACCACCTTACCCTCAACTCCCGGCCTTCACATGTAAGTGCCCCTAACACCATAACTATGACCACAAGAAAGGTGTTCTTATGCATTATCAATTCTGTACTTCCATACAAGATACAAGTTTAAATGTCCAAGTAAACCGTCAACTGTAGAAGTCAGTGTTTCTCGCAAAAGTCCATTAGGGCTATTGAAGAAATGGAAGATCTATTTCGGACAAACATCTCCTGCTAAAATGGGACATCGGTTTAAAGGACTAGTCTTGACGTCTAAAAGTGGGAACCCACGGCGTATACTGAATATTAATTGACATCAAGTAAAAAAGTTATGACATACCCCGCGAACTTTTAAAATAGCATTCGCTTCTATAACAAAGCACCCATTTTATACTGTATTGAAAGTACCGAATCTTTTCATCCAGAGGAATTAATTCTATCCCCTTTAATTTTATAAATAATGTATAAAAATTAGTAATAATAATACACATGTACATGCCTTAAACATATATTGACTGTCAAAAGAAACTCAAAACCATTTTTAGGGGGAAAATTATATAGGGTTATATCTATCACATCCGGAAAAGGAAGAAGGATTTTTTCCTGGGATTTTCGTACAATACTTATGATTAACAGCTACAAAACCTTGAAAATCCAAAATATTGTGAAATATTTTATTAAAAATGCAAAATTTTGCAATTGATTTCTTTTAAAAGGGCTAAAAAGCAATTTCTAAAAAGTAATAGAATGAAAATAATTCAACCGTTAAATAACTGATTCGGCAAAGTTAAAGATTTCTTAACTTTTTTGGTACATAGTTATAACCTGTATATAATTTCCACCCTAAAATGAGGGTGTTGTGTTTCTTTTGACTGTCAGTATATTTTATATGAATAAATTGCAAAATGTTTATGCATGTGAAACTAAGCATGGCCAAATTAACATCATTTTTGCACTAGACCATACATAAAACAATTTATCTACAATCTCTGCAGGATAGAAGACTCTTTGCTTATCCTGGGGTGTTCTGCTCAAATTTTCCATGTGGGAATTTGGTAAGTCTCTTAAATAATCTCAACTTTGAGCCGGAGCATTAATCAATAAATCCGGCCATAAAACATATCTTTCAGATAGAAAAGCAGGCACGGGGTAGAGGGATTCCTTAATGTCGTTCAGCTCAAGAGGCGATACAGTAATCTGTAATTTTTGTCAATTGAAGCAAATTGTTGACAAAACGACTCCTTGGGAAATATTTGTAATACATGCTTGGGGATGAACACTTTTAAGTAATTTCATTCACTTAAATTGTTAAATAAAATTGAATAATTACAAATTTCACGTTTCATGACAAGAACACATTCAATAAGAAAATATTGAAATGAATAAGGCATATTCTGTACATCGGCGCACGAAAACAAGCGTCATTTAGTACCTATTTTGCTCCGGGTTTGGTAAAAACTTTAGATTTATAGATTTTAAAAGTGTTTATGAGTACAATAAATGTTAACAAGTGTGATGGCAAGGTATTTGTTAGGGTGTCCTCTTCCATGCATCTCTTTCAATCCAATGCATCAAAATCAGGTCTTTCAGCTGGGGTCAAGGTATTTTTTTATAGGAAATCTGGACTAATTTGCTCTATTAAACACGGACGAATACAATTACGGCCATAAAATGCCATTGCTTCTCATTCTCCTTTATAACTCAAGAAATTGAACTGTAAATTTAAGACTACAATATTTCTAAGTTCAAAAATCTGGTTCTAATGCAGTTAGCATCACAGGAAAAAAAATTCCTTTATATTCTTGTTTTAAAATACCGCAACTTTGAATCTAAATTATAATGATTTTGTCAATACAGGAAGTTTACACATTGTTTATTATGTCATCAAAAGATTAATTAGCTCCAGTCTCGTGTTAAGATGTCCGAATCAAAAGGGAAGATACAGGATTCATTGTGAGTTAGCCATGATTTGACGCGCATCTCAAGTGAAATACCGTTATGACACCTAGTTACTTTCTAGTGTGAAATGTCACTTTGTTTTTCAGTTTCTAAAAAAAAGACAATTCACATTAATGTTTGAAACGATTTTGTTACAACAAATTGCGCCAAGTAAGCACGTGGCAAAGATAGTTGTAGCAAATTCAATCCCAACACTTAGAAACTCACCAGAATAATCCTCTATATCTGATGCTATTTAATATATAAAAAGTAAACATTTCATATCTAAAATTTTGTATCTGGTTTCATTAATATAAATCTGAACCTTGGTATTTTACATATATCTAGTGACAAATTGAATTAGAAAAGTGCAATAATTATTGTAACATATACAAACGTAAATTATTTAAGATTCTGATCATGCGCTGACAAGCCACATCGGCCTTGTATAAAGCTTAATAATACTGTAGATCACTAAATTTTCGCGACACCTTATTTTCGCGAGATAGTCATTGAATCTTGATTAACGAGACAAAATTTTCACGAATTGTGGTTATTGCTCTATATAATCTTATGGAATACTACAATATGCGAGGATCAAATTTTCGCGAGAACACTGTCTCGCGTAATTACGCGAAAATAAAGTTCTCGCGAATAAAAAGTGATTTACAGTAGTATTACTTTGAAAGATGTGGGACATATATATTAAATAATTTGCTATTTGAAGAACCAATTGAAAATGTTATGGTTAATACACTGTATGCAAAAATTGATAAGAAAAATCTCTAAAAGTTTATGAATACTACATGTATGAGTTCAGATTGGATTATTAATCTTTACTCTAAGTTTTGGCAATTATCTTGAAGTCTTTAATTGCAATTATTTTGAAGTCCCCTTTGAATTAATTTTTATAGCCACTGCTTAAAATCAGAAAATGTTTTCACAACTTGTGCTGGGAATGCATTACAAAGGGAATGTTACCTGCAGCAGAAATTAATGAAACTGAATACCAGGATTTGATGAGGTGTCCTGTGCAGACATGTAAAGCTTCTTTTCCTTCGGATTGTTTAAAGTATCATTTACATCGGCTCATATCAACCATGCAACTGGTAAAGTATGAATTTATACGGTACATGTAGCAGCATGCGGAATACATTTTAAGATTTCTTTTTTGAAATATAATTATAAATCTTTGACTGATTGTTTTTTCAGGCCACCATATTTTTTGAACCAGAAATGTCTGTTTGTTGTAGATGTCCAGATTTTAAATATGAGGTATATTTTTATCATAAATGTAATATTTTATGCATACATGTAATTATGTATATAGTTTAACTTATGTCCATGGAGGTGCCATTTCCATTGTCTTTATATCACATTTACATGTATGAACAACCCACAAATTTATGCAATCCAAAAATAATTAAATATATTAAATAAAAACATTTCTTCCTCCAGTTTGCATCAAATATCTGTGAACATTTCCCCCTCAAACTTTTAGAACAAGACTTTTAGTAAATAAATAACTCTACGAGGGTTGTCCTGTAGAGTCGTGGAAAAGTTGTCTATATTGAAAAATAACAATCACTGCGTTCTTAAACTTTCACTACTCTTGATTACATTTTTCATCAATCGGTAAAAACATGAACATGTAGCAATTCTCGAATATCTAAAGCATAAAGCATAAAGCATAAATAAACAAAGTATGACAGTTGATGTTGCATCGCCTTGAGGCGCACATATGATAACGTCAAAGTGTGTAAAATAGCGTCCCGTTTGCTTTTTGCTAAAACAGTTTTATAATTCCTAGTATTTAAATTTAGTTATTCCATTGATGTACTTACCAAGTTTCCTTTTATTCCTCCATTAACAGTTGAAAAACCGTTCTCGCTCCCGCACGAGACTTTCTGAAGATTTTGTTTAGAAAACCCCATTCGAACAGTAGACCTAAGATATTTTTTATTATTTTTTTTTACTTATATATAAATTCTCTTTGGCGTAAGTTCTACAACTATAATAAATAAAACAAAACTATTCTCAACGGTGAACCGTATCGTTATTAAAAATCGCCATTTTTCGTGTGGTACTTAAATAGGGCTTATGTATCACTCGATATATAATATTTGTTTATACTTTAATTTCCGGACAAGTTACATATTATTTGCAAATGATTAAAAACATTTTAATTTTTATTTTATATAATTTTTGACTATATTAGAGTCATAACTTCTTTATGTAACACAAAAATGGAAAATATTGGGGGAAAATGTGAACAATTTTATTCGTATTTTAAACTGCAAATTTACAATCTGATGTTTTCATTTTTCATGTAAGGCATTTTCTACTTTAAGTTGTCAATCAAATTACGGAAATGTGATCACAAGATCTGCCTGACCTGTTTTGAAAAATATATCCTTGAAATCGAGAACAGAAAACAGGGGATTTATCTTGACTTGGAAATGGATATGACAAAGTGTTTTCAATCCTCATGTGAGAAGAAGGCGCCTACTGCATGTTTTAATGCAATGAGTATCGCAATGAAAGGAGACCCTATAGCTGTACGTATATTCATAAATATATTCTTTTTGAAATCTTACAAGTCAGTTTTTACATGTAACATGTATACAAGAACCGAAAAAGAAATGGTTATCAAAATTATGGAAAATAAAGCAATTTTTTGTGGCCTGCGGAGCAGAGCGACACGTACAATGTAACGATCACTTTACCTGGCGTGTGTCTGTCTGTCTGTCCATCTGTCACACCTTGTATCTCAAGAACTGTAAGAGATATGGACTTGATATTTTGCAGATTCATTACCAATCTCGTGATCCTTGACCTTGTCTTTTGACCTACTTTACTAAACAAAAAAAATTGCCAATATACAATATATTTTTTGACATTTTAGGGGTTATTCTATGCTATTCAGCATGTTCACTGATTGTCATAATACATTTGACAATACATTTAGCCCTACTTTACAAACAAAACCGCGGTTAATCTAACTTTAGACTTTTGAATTCTGAAGGACGGGTGATCATAATTATCATTTATACATGTTAATGAACTCATAATACTGTTTTTTTTAATGCATGATATTCAGTAACCATATAAACTATAAAATACATCGGGATTGTGTAGAGTGACAATTTGTCTAAAGACTTTGAAAGTTAACACGTATTAACACACGTAAAATGATAAAGAATCATTTATAATGATTTCAGCTTAAATATTCATTTGAACGTTGGGAATCATACCTTATTCATTGAGAGACTCTAACGCAGTCTAATACCATGTATGAATTTTTTAGTGCATTTATGAAGTATCATGCCACTTTTAATATTTTTTTATCATATTTTTTTTTGGCATGAAATACTGTATATACTGCTAGTAGCATATGAATAGCTGATCACTCTTAGATTTAATTACATCTTTTTAAAAAGCTAAATGCAGGCCACAGATGCATTCCTTGGAACACTCTAGTTGCGATTTTAAGGAAAGACGAGACGTTCCTCAATAATATTATAATTTTTCCCAAGATTTTGTCATTGGAGAATTACTACTTTAACATGTTGACTCACAAAAAAAATTAGGTTACTTACCAGGCATTTGTGCGAGATACCAGAGGATGGCATGTCTTATATAATCCTAAAGGAAAAAAACTAAGAATCAGGTACCTTACCAGGTATTTGTGCGAGACACCAGAGGATGACATTTCTTATACAATCCTTTAGTAAAAACAAACTTAATTTGTCAAATCACACTTTTAGTGTATAAATTTTTTAAAAATAATTAGAAACATGTTTAGAAATCAGAAAGTTATTGAAATTTTGCATATTTTCCAAACATTAAGAAGATGTACAAAACAAATATTTGGGGAACGTATCGTCTGACCTTAAATGTGAACGTTAAAAAGAATAATAATAAAATCGCGAGAGAGCGATTTGAAACAAACAAAGTAATATGTGTTAATAGAACATTATGATTCTAGATTTGAAAAATTATTTGCTGCTTCAAAATCTTCTAATCACTAAGTATGCTTGTCTGTATTCTGAAAACTCGTATCTAATAAACTGAAATTTTAATTTTCAGGTAATTTAAATATGGTGAAAAAAGTTTGTGAAATTGAACAACTTTTACTAATCTGCCTTTCCACTTGTGCGAATCTATATGTATCTCAGTTATCCCGCCATTCTTTTTTTTCTTTTTGATTTGACGATTTTCTTGATCCATATCCAGCTATATAATGAAAAGGAGAATATCATAATACTTAAATTATCTAAATGAATTTAAACACATTTAAATATGATTAAGTATAATCGACATATTTAACGGAATATTAGTCTTCAGGATCTTATGAATATTTATGAGAAGTAAATTACGTGGGTATTTATTAGCTCATTTGCATTTGGACGCAATTGGTATAACTTATGCCTAAATCTTTTTTGTAGTTTATTAAATCAATACAAACATTCTTATTTGCTTTTCGACAGGCTGTTATGTACTTACAATCACCAAAAGGAAAACAAATATGTTCATGGTGTGACTCACAAGAGGTAAGTATGTACAATAAATGTTTAGAAAAAATATGACTAGTTTTTTTTTTCTTACTTAAATTATCATTATTTGCGTGACATTATTTTTTTCGAATTTTGATATTAGTTTAATATATTGAACTTAAAATTATTTTTGATTAAAAAATGTAATTTAAGATGCAATATACAAGTGCTTCCAAGGCCTTTTAAAAGCACAAGGTAGTTTACAATCGCACCATAACTCCGACAAGTTTTAAAAGGTATGTTTGGAAAAGCAATGGTACGAAGACAATACCGGAAAGACGTCCAATCAATGCTTACACAATGGCAAAAAGAAGAAAAATGGCGTTAAAATCTTATCGTGACATCACTACAACGTCATTTTTAAAGATTTTGATTTACATTGAAAATTTCATTTCATATTCTTTTTCAATTCAAAGATTTACCTGTCTGAATAATATGAGAACATGTTAGCTATATTTTCTATAAACATAAAAATACAGGTATGCATAGGAAAATATTTAATAATAGATAAACATAGACAAATATTAATTTGCTATGATGAAAACTAAGTTACCATAGAAACAATAACTATCATATTATTTCCGTTATCAATTTGTCGTTTTCCATCATATAGTTTGAAGCAATGAAGTAGAGTATGATGATTTTATACTACGATAACTGTTTTGTTGATCGATATTTTACAGCATTTATTAATATATTATCATGTTTTTATTATAACAACACAATACACAAGATGCAGTAGCTAAAAAGGATCCAGATGATGTATATAATTATATAGATAATTTTGTCAATTTGAAAGCATATTTTAGAAAACGTCATATTGAATAGATTTTTCTCAAAAGGAATGGTTGGGAACGAGAATGATAAGCATAGTAACTATATTATAAGTAAGGAATTGTCTATACTTCTTATAAGAACTTGTATTTCTTTAAAAAAAAGATTAAAGTTTAAAAAATCTCAGCCTTCAATATTTTAATTTTTTATTGAACTTGCAATACGTAAACCAATCCAGGGTTCCAGAGTTCAATAACGCATGCCCTGTTTTTAATCAAAACCTGTCGTCTTGTCAAACGCTCAAAGGCAGTAATTATGATTAGAAAAGGTAGTTAGGTGAAAATGTTTTATTTTTAATACAAAATTGAAATTATCTTAAATAAACAGGAAGTACTGTGAGCAAAAAGCTTACAAAATGTAACACCTTGCCTCTCATAAAAAATAATGGCAAATTTCATGTTTTGCTAATAAAGATAATAAAATAATTTAAAGCTGTAGTTGTAATTCGCAACTTTTGTTTCGGACTGATATGATGCTCTCCATTTTCCTAGACTGTTTGTTGCTGGAATGTTCAAATGTTCCGAAAGATTATCCCTCCCCTCCCGAAAGAACTTTTCAGGTATGGGGTGAATCTATGTATGAATATGGGGCACCGAATCTGGAACCCCCTTTTAAAATTTTGGTACCGCCCTGTCTCGAATTGGCTCACATTTTTTTTAACATAAGGTATATAAATTAAAATTACACACTTGCTTTAAAAAGAAACCAATAGTTTTAGATCTACTTAGAAAAAAATCTACCTTAAATGTATGAGCTAATGAGAGGAGCAAACGATCTTATTTGTTAAGCAAAAGGGGATAATTCAGAAAGATACGAAAGTAGAAGGTAGACATAATCGGAACAGACAAGTTTCGAAATTATGGAAAGTATATTTTAGAGTAAAAGTATTTAACTTGTCCTTCAAGAAGTTATATCAAAGCGAAAAATATAAGAATGAAGCCAGACAAAGTAGTTCCGGCCGCTAGATGCCGAAAAAAAAAATCGGATTCTTTTTATCAGTTATCAAAATGTTATCTTAATCGACTAAAGCTATTAGAAAGTAAAGTTGTAATCTACTTTTACCAATCAAAATCATTTTTTATAGAAACCATAGTCATTGATGTGTTTATTTATAGGTTTTTGTTGAACTAGCTCCTTGCAAACATTGCGCATGTAAACCATGCACAATACAAATGTATGAAAAATTCAAAATGGACGGACTTGTAACCTGTGAGGTTTCTTCATGTAGACAGCATATTCCTGTACTTTCTTTGAGAGCAGTTCTTGACGATCAAAACATTCTTCAGGTATTTTTCTGTGCTTTTTATAAGATTTAAGGGAAAACTAATTATTTGAATAAGAACAAGGTATGATTGTTTTGTATGCGCTTATTTATTGGGATAAGCTGGTAAAAGTATCCTTTTATGCACAAAATTGATATCATTATGGCAAAAGATCACAAATTATTTGTGTCTTTCAAATTACCTGGAAGTAAGAAAAAGTGTTGTTATACCTTGTTGCATAAAAATCGATTTGTTACCACTGAGTGAGATATTGGACCTATAGATGAGATGTTGGACCGCATACATCACAAGATTGATGAAACTTAATATCATTTGCATTCGTTGTTGTCCGACAATCACGACGCACTTGATGTTTTATCAGGAAAAACATACGTACAGCATACGTGAAACGTAATATGATCCCACCTCTGATGTTTTGGAGGCATATATGTGCTCTGTTCTTGATTTTTATAGTTTAATGTACTTCTGATCTTGAGTACTATGCGTTTTCACCATGTCTGTCGACCTTGGAACCTAACTGTCTGTTTTCGGTTTTACGTCCGCTGGAAAGCAGTTTTGTTCTCAGATCTGACAAAATGTATGTTGTCCCCGATCACAGTCAATAAATGTAAAATTTAAGCATACTTACCGTATTTATATATAAATGTTTTGCTTGGCTACTTTTGAGAATTTATATCTCCATGTGTTGATTTTTCTTCAAACTATGCAAAGTAATCTTAAGCTATCTCTGTTTTGATTTCAGACTAATATCAATTACTTTGAAGGTAAGAAAAAAATCATGATATTTTTGTGTGCTTGCCAATTTGAAATGCATAAAAGACAGTATAATACTGATATTCTTTCTCAGTTTTAATATAATTATTGATATAATTATAAAGAGCTGACTAAGAAAAGTGAAAACGCTCAAGAATTTCCAAATGATAATTTCAACGTGGACGCGTCGAAAGGTTCAGAAGAACAGTGTAATGCAGAATATATGGAGACAGATAGAGGCAATGATGTAAGAAATGGAAAAAAGTTGTAGTAATTCATTTTTGAAAATTGCCCCTGGTGGTCAATACTGTTTTATTAAGCTCATCATTCTTATACATGTGTACAATTCTTAATGATGACACACACCATTTAAATGCATATTGAATTAACTAAAGATGATTATTTAAAAAATAACTTTGTCTAACTTTAATTCACAGTTGCTCTTGCCATCATATGGAGAGAAAATGTTTTGCAGTTACTGTCCGACAATGGTATGTAGCAATAAATATAAATATCAATTTAATAGCATTGACCGGATTTTTCTTCTTTTAAATCTCGCAACGGTAAAAACCGGAAAAGGTGTATTTCATAATTTTTTTCTTTGAAACTTGCTGTTCTCTATTAAGAAGGTAAATACAATTTCCGTTATTTATTAACCTTATATAATCATACTGTGTTGTTTAAGCAGCATCGTTTAACCCGTCTCGTTCTCTAAATAATACATAACCAAACGGTTTAATTATCAACGTGTATGATTCTTAAAAAATCCGAACCTTCAATTTCTATTTTCCCTGTCGTTGTAGGTTTATTATGTTTTAATTATATAATTGTAACACTTTACACTGTAAATATTGCAATGATTCATTTCTCATAGACCATTTCGCAAGCACTGCACATGAAAACTTGTAATGGATGAAATACATATAAACATGTATTGCTTCATTGGAACTTAAAAGTGAGATAAACACTCGCGAATATAAGGTTCTAGACCTTACTTCGCGACTGTACAACAGCTTAATTTCCAAGTAAGTACAAATATGAAGAAGAATACCACCAAAAGAATCAAAATGCCTCTAGGAACCCGAAAGGAGCATGTTCGCGTTTAAAAAAAACCTGCAATGTGTACATGTACTAAAGATAAAGTGAAAATATTATCCTGATTATGCTTATATGTACAGTATTTGATAGCACCCTTCAAATTATATGCCATTACTTTAACTTTTTGTTTATTTGTCACATAACTCGTTTATAGATTATCCAACCACGAAAAACAAAATGAAAATTGCTTACTACACGGGTATATTTTATGAATATTACAATTCAACATATCTTGTTTCTCCATGTGCTGTAGCTGTGATAATTGTTAATTTTAAAAGCATAACTTTTAACTTCTCTTAAGTTTCTGTTCGATATAAATTCTGTTTATTGTCCAAAAATCAGTATAAATATATGTTTATTTCACTGAAACCAGTTGTACTCATTGTAAACAATTGACACCGGGTAAGAGACAATTTAGGTATAGAGTATATTGACGGAAAGTACAAACAACCGTTTATTGCTAATTTTCAGGTAACAAATCGTTTTATTGTAATCTTTTTTAAAAATAATAAAGAAAATTAATACCGGTATATAAGAAAAAAAAAAAAAAAAAGGAACTATGAAACTTGCACATACGCACAAAAGTAATGTAAAATAAATGTATAGTATCCATTAACTTATACACTGAACCAAACTTGTAAGTGTACACCTAATTTTTTTAAGTTTTATGTTTGACAATTCATGAATTGATATTAAGAAAATTCCTGTGCAGAAAGGCAAAATAGAAAAACCACATTTGTCGCCCTAAAACGTATATGAAGGATCTCCACATTTTGTCCGACAATGCACCTAGCTACACAGAAAGCAACTATGACTGAGTATTTGGAGGTGGAAAATGTTAATGCCTTACCAAATCGTTTACTTTTTTCATTCTTAGCTGCGTGCGATTTTTTTATTTCCCATACTTAAATACCAAAAATCACAAATGATGGGTTTCCCTATTGAGGATTTTGAAAATATTCCAAAAAAAAATCGATTTATCGATCATTTTAAAAAAAATATCAAGGTCATTGTTGAGCCCTATAAAAAACACGGGCAGAAAATAACGAATGTGTGATTACTTTTAAAACATGCCTCGTTTTTATAAAAAAAAAACTTTGTAAATGCTGCATAAAGAGGCGCTCATAACATTCAAATTTAACAATTCTCATTATTCTACAAAATGAAACAGTTTGTGATTTTAGAATGTGTAAGTGCACCGAATTACAAAAAACCTTAACAATGCATTTATTTTGTCGCAAGTCAAATGGTATTCAGCAAACTGTCAAGAAGTGTCTCGTCGCCATATGACAATAACATTGTAAAATATGATGCAATCTGTGTACAGTTCAAGGAAATAAAGAAATTTTTCTTAGTGACAAATACCTACGAAAAAATCTCTGGGTTACTCTGAATGTTGAATTATAAACTTTAAGGACGAGAAATGTTGTTTGAAAGAAAAAAGTCAAGGTGTCAACCGAGGCTTTTAAATTTCAAACAATATTTCAAGATCCATGTCATTCTATATCAATTTCATCAATGACTTTAATTCTATTCTACCAACAACTAAAAAATACTGCTGATCGTTTCCTATGGAAATAGGAATGAGGTCAACAATGTGGGACTACTTTATTCCCTTTAACGTATGAAGTATGTTGTGATTATGAAAAGTGTTGTGTTAGAGTTCAAAGTCAATCAAGCATTACAAAATAGGAGCAAAGCAAACATATTTTACATGATTTACCATTGATTTTAATGTTATTTTTTTCTCTATATATATAGGCTGTTATCAAGTTCTCTCGATGTAGCCATGGTTGGTGTTTACGGTGCCTTAAATTTCAGATGAAAAATAAACAAGATGACAAATTACAATGTGAAAACTGTACATCGTGTGGAAGCATTAGAACTGCAAAAAGAGTCATCAGAAATTTCGAAAATGATGGGCTGTTGGTAAGTTAATCAGTGAATAAACGTAAGTTTATAGGCCGTAAAATGACACGTCAAACAATATATACGAGAGCTGTTCAAAAAATTCGTGGACGTATGCAATTCCTTTTTTATTTGAAGTCATATGTTATCCAAATTTGGAAGAAAAATCTTAACAACTAGACACGATCTCGTTGCAAGCAACGAGTGGGTCTTCCGTCCGATTCTTGATAAGATGAGATACGATTTTGATTGAGATTTCCATTCTAAAATAAAGATAAAGATTGTGAAGAAGAACGATTTTGCCTCCATAATCTGTAAACAGTCATTAAACATTAAGACTTAAAAATTCGACTTTTGGCCCCTCAAGGCCCCTAATATTAGGGATCAGCCCTTTTTTCTTCATATCATCTTAAAGCTCTCAGGATTTTGAACACTTTTTGTTCACAATTATTCAGAGATTCTCTTTCGTTTTCCAGTTATATGAAAAAGAAATATTTAGGGGCCAACCCTTCAACTCCTTAAAGGGAACATAAAGCGAAAAATAAAAGGTTGCATATTGTTCAGAACATTATTTTGAACATCTTTTTTTTCAATATTACTAATCAAAATATTTCCCACTTTTGAGATATAGAGCTTTACAGATTTAGCATTATGGCCCTTTATGGCCCCTTATTATGCACCATACGACATTAAAAACATAAAATATAGTTTTAGATTGTTGAGATAAACATTTTGCTTCAGTAATATATAAAGAAATATTAACTGCTTAAGAGTTATCGATTAAAGACTTTTGGCCCTTCTCAGCCCCTAATTTGAGTGCCCAGCCCCTTTTTCTTGATCTCATCTTAAAGCTCTCAGGATTTTGAACACTTTTTGTTCAACTACTATTCAAATATTCTCTTTCGTTTTCGAGTTATTTGAAAAAGAAATATTTAGGGGCCAACCCTTCAACTCTTTAATGGGGACATTTAGCGAAAAATAAAAGTTTGCATTTTGTTTAGAACATTATTTTGAACATCCTTTGTTCAATATTACGTATCAAAATATTTCCGACTTTTGAGATATAAAGCGTCAAAGATTTAGCATACTGGCCCCTTATGGTCCCTTATTATGCACCATTTGACATTTAAATCATGGTATATAGTTGTGGATTGTTGAGATAAACATTTTTGCTTCAGTAATGTAAAACAAAATATTGACTGCTAAAGAGTTATTGATTAAAGACTTTTGGCCCCTCTGGGCCCTTAATTTGAGTGCCCAGCCCTTTTTCTTGATCTCATCTTAAAGCTCTCAAGATTTTGAACACTTTTTGTTCAACTACTATTCAAATATTCTTTTTCGTTTTCGAGTTATTTTCAAAAGAATATTTAGGGGCCAAACCTTCAACTCCTTAAAGGGGACGTATAGCGATAAATTAAAGGGTGCATATTGTTCAAAACATTATTTTGAACATCTTTTGTTCAATATCACTTATCAAAATATTTTTCACTTTTGAGATATAAAGCATCAAAGATTTAGCATTCTGGACAAAACGTTAAAAAGTTGAAACATCTAGGAAAGACATAGGCGCTTTATACTTGCTTATCCTGTGAAGTAGAAATAGTTATCAGGCGCGGATCCAGAAATTTTTCAAAGGGGGGTTGAAGTATTTTTTCAGAAGGAGGGGTTGAAGGCGAAAACAGTTAAAACGTACGTTGTACACATACATATAGTAAAATAACTCAATAGAATATCGATACAGGGTGGAGTATGGTTTTTGAAGGCAGGACGTTGATCAGTCTGGGAAAAAGTACTTGTAAACATTTAATACCTGATGCTGAAAGATTTTGAAAAAGAATGGAAAATAAATCTCCGAACCTGAAAATCCTATTTTGTAAAGGGATGGGGTTTTATTTTGTTTTTACAACTGAATTTCTTTGTATATTACAACATTAGCCTTTCACCTTACATTTTCTATAGTAAAAACACAACAAAAAATAGAAACTTTCTTATTTCTTTTTCTTTTTTGCAAATCCAAAGGGGGGGGGGGTTGCAACTCCCGTACCCCCCCCCCCCCCCCTCTGGATCCGCCACTGGTTATAAAGAATATAAAAACTTAACAAAGGAAACTTAACAAAAGAAATTATACAAGCAGAGCAATTCTAAAAAAAAAGTGATGTATCTTTGTTTGAAAAAAATTCCATGATTTTTTGGAATCCAGTATATTTAACTGCATTTTGATCATTGGTAATATTTAGTAAAACTGACATTTGGTTTTGAAGAATTTCCTCCTTAGTAGGGAATCTATGAGTAAAAGTAAGACAACCTGGGTTACCAATCCCAGAACTAAATTATCCTTCTTCCAACATACAAATTTAATAAAACATATGAAGCTGACTAGCATTATTCAAGATCAAAAGTCGGAGTAAAGCAAACACGGATACATTTTTATCAATTCTGACGAAATGCCATGGCCACATTTTTCATGTTTGGCCTAATGTTCTATAGAATTAACAATACTCATGAAATTATGACGCTTGCTGAAAGTACGGGTTCCCTACATTTTGGCCTTTAAATTAAACAATGGCTATGAGGTTTTCAATATTACATGAACATTTGTTACTTTTTTAAATCACCAATAATGAAATATCCACGAAGATGATTACAGTGTACATGTATACAATGTAACTATGGGATGAAATATGAACTAGGAGTAGCATTATGCTTTGCCTGTTTGGTATCTAGTCACTGTTTGGTTTTTTTTTTGTAATAAAAAATGTTTGAAAACAATAGTCAATATTGATATTTTCTGTCTCAATTCGTTTTTTATTAATTGAATTTAAGGAATAAATGGATGTTTTAGCTGTATTGTTTTACGTAAAACTTGGTGATTGGCAATAACCATTATCACAGATTCATGCCTGTATTCTGTTGTCCAAGAATACATGTACAAAAAATGAAGGTACTGTGAGCAACGAGCTCACTAAATGATATCCCCGCCTTCCATATGATTATAAAGACAAAGTCCCTGTTTTGTTGTTGTGGACGTATGATAAGAATCAATGAAAGTATCATTAAATTTTATTTAGCGGTAGAGAAGTTGCAGATAAGAAAATGTACCCTTCAATATTATAGAAAAAATGGCTATGTCAATGGTTCGATCTCGAAATCCCAAAATATATGTGTTCGATCAAAAAGTAAAATAAGAGGTGCACAATAGCACTGTATATTAACAAGGATTTTGAGAAAGTCGCATTAATTTTCATTCCGTAGTACAAGAAGAGTTGCAGATAAGAGATAGGCGTACCAAAGCGTATCAGACGGAGGACTGACTGACGGACGGACGGACGGACATACAGACAGAGGAGGGACGGACGGACATTATGATCACTATATATAACATTTTCAGCTGAACTTGACCTTTTCAAATAGACCAATGAGAACGTTAAAAAGAACAGAGGAAAGTTTGGTGTGAATGTGATGAAGATCAGACCTATCTGCTTATTTTCATAAAGTGTTTTAGTGAATCAAAAGCAGCACTTACTGGGCATACATGTAACTGTTTAATTGTAAGATCGATGTCCATGACTACGCTTATGTCGCTGTGTATTGATCAAAGGTCTCATCACTTGAACATTGCTACGATGTTGATTTTCCATTATCTAACACTATCGACATTGTTATTATTTCCATATGAATAGCCTGTACCTACATGTACATGTAATTCCTTATCAAATGTTCTTCTCGCTGTGTTCAGACACTTGTTCTCATTAATAGAATATTTCGAAAGGATTATTTATAAGCTAACGTTTTTAAATAACTGTTTCTATTATTTTCGAATTCAGACCTTCTTTGAAACATCCATTTTTTCTTTGCAATAGAAAAAACAATTAGGCTTCTCTATGTAATAATATATACATGCTTTCTTATTGAGAAAAATACCAATTTCAGTGTTCTTCTCAAATAATTTGCCAGAAATAAGAGTTATTCCTAAAATAAATATTTCTGCAGTTCCAGCTTATTATGAGTAGTCACATCATATGTACATGTACACATATTCTTGTATCTTAATTTGATATAAACATTCTATAGGTTGCTTCGTATCTGAAACCAGTAAGTGGATCTACTTGTTGTGACCTTTGCAAAAGAAAGACGGTATGTTTATAAACCAGTGTTGTCTTTGTTTTAGCTTTTTCAGATCATATAATCTGTAAATTTCTAATGTTCGTTTTAGCCATCTTCCATGTATTAATGATATGCTGCTAGAAATCTCAAACCATATTATATGATACAATTAAAGCTTTGTTCATATTTATCTTATGTAGGCAACGCTGGAGGAGATTCACTGTCGACATCGATTTTGTGATTCGTGTTTAAATATCTGCGTTAATCTTAAATTAACGGTTCTAGGATGTCCATATCTGAACTGCCAGTGTGTAGAAAGTCATAAAGTAAATGAAGATTATGAAGAAGACAGACAAAGTTCTCTGGTAAATATAATTGTGATTCTTTGTATAAAGGTTTTAACTGAATTATTCAATTTTTCTTACTTTTATCAATTTTGAATAATTGCTTTTCGATTGATTTTCTAATGAAGTTTTTTTTAACTATATAGTGACCAAACTGCATTTTATAGCAAATGTCATTAAAGCGGTTATGCTCATTTATGCAAGGATTGGTTGCAAATGATAAGAATAAAGTCTAAGGATTTTCTTAAAGTTAAGAAATTGCAAACATTCTATTATAATGTTTAAAATTCTGCTTTTCTGTCACCATCTGCATTAATCTATACTCAAGCAATGAATTATTTTTTTGAAAGATATAGTCTCAAATTTGCAACGGTGTGTGCCAAAACTTGAGTATAATTTACTGAATTACGCGCATTACGCACTATGCAAACTTGTTTGCAAACACCGTATCAGTTACAGATGTATGAAACCATATATTAAAAAGAAAATTGGTTCATTCCTTACGTGTACATTATAAACTAATTTTGCCTTTGATTGCAAATGTGAGTTATACAATGAACCAAACTTCTAAATGTTCACCTAGAGTTTTCATCAGTTTTAAAGAGCAAATGCACACAATAAATAATTCTGTTAATTCATGGTTACTGATGCAAATTTTAATTCGATATTGCGTTAATTTTATGTAAGTATCTTGTCAGAATATGAAGCAAAGTGTCAAGGAAATCATGTACCCTCGAAATGAAAATTCACACAAAATAGTGTCTATGGAGTAAGAACACTACTCCCTCTAATTACTCCAAGACACCTTTAACGGTTGGATACCATGTATCCCTGAATAGGAGATTGACCCATCTGTAACCGCACCTACTGCATAGATCTTTCCCAACCGTTGAAATTGTGTGTGTGTGTGTGTTTGGGGGGGGGGGGTAACATTCCTTTTAAAATTCCAATTTTTCAATGGGATTCAGAACCAAAGAGTTTACAGTACATCATCACACTGATCCTTTTCTGTCAATATCCTTGGGCGTTAAGAACCTAAGTGCAACGCTTTAAGGATGCTCCAGATTTCTTTAGATCATATTAAATTGCCAAGAGCACCGACTTCATATCATTTTCATATGATTGAAATTGTTTCTTTAATGTTTCTAAGACTGTTTCAGAACAATTTAACACTCTTTTAACCTGGTATGACGCGAAACCTTTGCCTCGGACATGGATCATGGCCACTTCCCGTTTTGTTTAGTTTTGCTTAAAGGTTACAAATTGTGATACATTGGCGATGAAAAATATGCATAACCTATTGAAAAATGTTTAGAAATAGGTTTGATAATTGTTGTTAATTTTTTCAAGTAATATCAAGGACAATTAAAAACTTAAATTAAAAGTGAGTAAAACGTGGTGAAAGGGTTATCCAGTTACATGTATCAACTTAACAAAGTATCTCCCTTATTTTTCCAAGGTCAGTTTGCCAATGTTTCCTTTTTTTAAGTGAAACCAGTATTTAAACGATGCGAATTAAACAAAACACGTGCCACAAAGTACAGATTTATTTTTTTTTAAGCTTCGTCACGGAACATTGGTTTTCATCGATGATATTTGAGTTTCTTTAAACAATATTTGTGTGAAGACTCCTTTTTTATAGTAATTTGAAAATATTATACCATTCTATATAGTAGTTTTAAATAAATACATTTATAAGAGTGAACACTTGGAAGTTTTGTAAAGTTTATTTCAAAATTCCTTATTTATCGATCGGGTAAGTTCCGGTTAATTGAAGAGGCAATGCAACAGCTTCCGTTCAAAGTGATTGTGATACATATACATGTATATTGGTTTCCGCTTATGACGTTGCGGTTCCATGGCATTCAACGTTTGTGCCGGCAACTAAAACGTAATCCTAGACTTTTTGACACTGGTTCATCGTTATGATGCTTTGAATGCCGTTAAATTCCACACACTTTATATGCAAAATGCATCATTTACATATAACGATGATATATTGTCAATAAACAATTTTAAATTTCATTCTTATGTCAATACGATATATCCTGGTGAGCTTGAGATAAAAAATACCACAGAGTCTGACACATCTGCTTAATATTTGAATATTTTACTTGAAAAGACGGTCATGGCGATCTAACAACGCAGCTCTATGATAAACCTGATGACTTTAACATTACAATTGTCAACTTCATTTACTTATGCGACAATATATCTTCATCACCTGCATAGTTTATGTATCTCAATTGATTCGATATGCAAGAGCATGCTACGTCTGAACGATTTCTAAAACGAGATAAATTATCGACAAACAAATTGATGAGACAAGAATTTCAAAAGTCTCTTTTAAAGTAATAATTTCGTAAGTTCTATGTTGGATAAAATAAGCTTGTAAGCAAATACAATTTATAAAATGGAGATAAAAGAAATGATATCATGTATCAACAAACCTGTAGAGGGTAGAACCTTCGCGAGCCCCACGTGAATGTCGCCGAGATTCCGTTTCTTCTATATCCGATAATTATATTAACCTCCCAACTAAATTTTGTCTGGAAAGTTGCTTTTTAATTTCAAACCCTATTTTTGGTTTTGTTAAATTAGGTTTGGTCGACTTTGTCGATGTAGCAGGCCTACTAGGCTTCCCTCTCTTATACCATGCTGTTTTGTTTACGAAAACTACGCATACATGTATCATGGAATGTTAAACTTCGAACACTTTCGCACAAATCATGACCCCCGGTGGTAGGGCAGGGCCACAATGGGGAATCAACGTTTTACATAGATATATATTGGAAAAATCTTTGAAAAACTTCTTCTCAAGAACCATTGGGCCAGAAAAGCTGAAACTTATGTGTAAGCACCCTGACTGGGGTAGTGTAAATTCTAAATTGTTCAAATCATGACCCCCCGGTGGTAGGCCAGGGCCACAATTGGGAATCAACGTTTTAAATAGAATTATAGAGGAAAAATCTTTAAAAATCTTCTTCTCATGAACCACTGAACCAGAAAAGCTGAAACTTATGTGAACGCATCCTGGGGTAATGTAGATTCTAAATTGCACAAATCATGACCCCCGGTGGTAGGGCAGGGCCACAATGGGGAATCAACGTTTTACATAGAAATATATAGGAAAAATCTTTATAAAAATCTTCTTCTAAAGAATCACTGGACCGAAAAGCTAAAACTGATGTGGAAGCACCCTTGGGTAGTGTAGACTCTATATTGTTCAAATCATGACCCATTGGGGTTGGGCGGGGCCAAAATGGGGAATCAAATTTTTACATAGAAATATATAGGAAAAATCTTTGAAATTCTTCTTCTCAGGAACCACTGGGCCACAAAAGCTGAAACTAATTATGTGGAAGCATCCTGGGGTAGTGTAGATTTCAAATTGTCTAAATTATGATCCTTTGGGTAGGGTGGGGTCTTAAAATGTATTACAAGGGGGAAATCTGGTGAAGAACAGGGTGGTCAAAGCTTTTCAGGTGAGCGAAGTTGCCCAATGGCCTCTCGTCTTTAATTCGTATTTTCACTCCACTCGATGAATTACTGTCGGTTGATTGAATACTTACAAGGTATCAAATGCCTAGTCTACCTATTTTCTAATACAATCGCTATAATAAGTGCATCAGCACATTTTCATTAAAAAAATGTTAGACTCAAATAAACAAGTGTACCAGCAATATAGAATAAAATATTTGCTGACCATCGTCTTTATGTACTGCAGATTAAAGTTATCTTTTTTGTTGATTTCTCGTTCTCTCTCTCAATACCCAGGAGCATGTCAGAAACAGAGGAAGATACAATTTTTTACTCTCTTACTTGTAGAATAAACAATCAATGTGTGATTGCTGTTCGAAAAAAGAGGTATGTAAAGATTTCTAATTTTTTTTTATGAATTTGAGATATTTTCAACATAAGATATATATTTTCTCTTTAAATATATTTTGGTTATTATTTCATGTTCCATTGTTCTTTTGAAAGTCAGTTAAAAAGATGAAGTGTGGTCATTCTGCGTGTAAGGACTGTGTCCAACAAATTTTTCCATGTCCAATCAAATCATGCAAAAGCTTTATCGATTGTGCAACATCGGCTTTCTTATCAAAGCACTTAAGCAGCGATAAGGTAAGATAACATTATTATTTCTAAGAAAACTGCTATTTGTTTTCGTCCGTCATCGCGGGTCGTAACTTAACATTAGAAGATTTTCTGCAACCCATCAACCGCATTTACCGTTCTCTGTAGTTCAGTCGGTAGGACGCTTGCTTCCTGATCGGGAGGTCATGAGTTCGAATCTCGGCCGCGACTGACCTAAGTCGATAAAAAATGGGTAGCAACTGTTCCTTCGCCATGCGCTCGGCACTTTAAAGTGATCGAAAGTTGCGGGTCCTTCGGATGAGACCGTGTCAACGGCAGGCGTTGGCACGATAAGGATCCCTCACTGCTCAATGGCACTGAGTGCCGAGTTAAAGTAAAAATTTGAAGCCCTTTAGAGGCATATGGTGACGTCTCCATATGGGTGAAAAAATCTTAAGACGTTAAACAATATACAATCAATCAATCAATCAACCGCATTTCGCCAATTTTGGCATAAATCATCTACAAAAATTAATGCCCTGATCTATTGGGACCTTCAGTAGGTTGGGTCCAAAAATAATAAAAACCACTAAAATCAATTCAGACTTTAAAAATCATCTTTACTCTTGGAAATCAAGCAGTTAAACGACGTGATTTTAATAAGCATTTAGTACCCATCCACAATTGTTAATTTTTAATTTCATCGACCCTAGGTCAGATGTTCTGGTGTTAGGTTGGGGCTCTGTTGGTTTAATAGATGAAATGCATTAATTCTTTGAAATCCCTTTTCTCTATTCCTGAGATTTTAATAAACTAACTACATACATATATATGATAAAGAAGGGTGCCTCTTTCAAAATTATAAATATCATTGCCTCAGGGTTAGTGGTTTTGATAGGACAGCAAGGCTATATAAACAATATAGTAAAAATACAAAAATGATTATCAAGACTTCTTGTTCAGTGTCACTGTAGAACGAAGGCTCTAATTATATTCTGAAAATGATTTAATACTTTGATATCTGCTCCTTGGTATTAAACAAACATTGGTAATGAGCAAAGATGCCTTTTCTTAGTTTGTGAAATACGTAGACCATTAGTCATGGATCCCTTTTGTGTGAAGTTATTGCAGAATTTACTGATAAGTTGAAATGATTTATTATTCTCATAATCCGCCAGTGGGTACATGTATAATGTAACCAAACTGAGCATGCTAAATGTATACAAGTAGTTATGATAAGTAATGGGCATTCTTCTACATTTTGAAATAAATGAATTCTGCTAGATTTGAATATAAAAACAGGTTGGCTAATACAGAAGCTAATTAATGCCCCTCAAAATTTAAAATAATAAGTTATGTTAAAGTGGCACAGTAACGCACAAAGGGGAAAATTGACAAATGTATTGTGCAGTCAATTCTTGCAGTTTAATTGTCATATCTTCGCTATATACTCATAGTTTTCGTAAGTCTTTCTCTATATGCTACAGAATCTCAAAATTAAGATATGAATTTGACTCACTGTGCCGATTTAACTGAAGACTGAATAAGTTTTGTCAATGCAATTTTCTTGCATCCGTTTTTAAAATCTACTTCTGAGTATAAAGTCATAGTGCTTTTTATTAGAATTTTCTTGATAACCAATCACATGAAACAGAAATTTACGTGACTGTTCTATTTTAGTTGCCTGTGATGTAAAAAGCCTCGTTTTTATCGTGAATAATGGTTTTTTAACAAGTAAAATAGTCAATTTTTGGAGGTTATAAACTTTAAAATTATTTGATGCTGAAGTTTTTTTTTTTATAGTTTTTTGTTTTTGTTTTTGTTTTTTTTTTTCGAGTATTTCTTAATCAACGTCTGATAACACTTCTCATACACACTGAAATGTGATTGTGAAGAGGCCATCCTTTGAAAGCGATTTAATTGGATTAAGATGGATTCCCAGACGTAGAATTGATGTCATGATGCCAAGTTCCGCTAAAATACGGTTATGATAATACATACCATATTTATACATATTCAAACGTCTCCACAAAAGTAAATTTGTTTTAACTACTTAGGTTTTTGATCTACTAAGTTGTATTAACTTCAATTTCGTTTTTTTTTTCTATGTAAGGACACGTTATTTATCAGTAAGAAATTGAAACCAAGAGATGACTGCTGTGTATGTTCTGGACACCAGCTACATGTAGGAGATAAGGCAAGATATATATTATTGCACTAATAAATTACATTTGGTATCTTTTAATCCGCTGTATGTTAGTACATGTATAGATTGCCAAACTGCTAATGTAGGACGGCTAACAGTTCACAAGTTATCCATCTACCCTGTTAGGTTTGCTGAATAAATTTTTCAACCAAATAAAAAAAGTAGTAATAGATACCGTATAGATAGAATTTTTAGCGAGGATTTAATTTTGGCATTATTAGCGAGGGTCCTGAGATCGCTTAAATTAAACATTGCTAAAATTAATTGCATTTTAGTTATAATAGTTTCTTAGTAAGAATTTTAAAATCGCTAAAATTACCTCTTGCTTAAAATAAATTACAAGTTTTAAGGAGAAATCGCTAAATTTGCGTCTCTCTAAAATTTCCATTTATACGGTATTTAAATGCATAGATTTGTTTATTTTTTTTTTTTTTGGTTCGGAAATGAAAAATATATCTCAGAATGCAGCTGGATAAAGGTACATAAGAAAATTTATACCCTTAAACATGTTAAATAGAATGCTTCAAGTCGACTTCATTTTGAAAAGTACGTACATGTATATGCTTTTAACTACTTACATTCATTAATTTCTTCATGAAATGTGATTGATGATTTCTAGTCATACGTTCCTTGAGATTTTGCATAAATATTATGTCTAAATAATAAACACGCATGGAGAAATTTTAAAATAATCTTTTTTGAGCAAATATAATCTGGATCGCCTAAAGACGACATAGTCTGTGTAAGGTAGAGCAATATTCTTCTATGATGGTGTTGAGAGTTAATTTCATAATGAGATTGATTTCTTAGCATTGCTATATTATGTTTCTCTACAGGGTGAACGTGAAGAGGTTTGGCAGATACGGAGATGCAATCATATCATTTGTAAAAGTTGCTTTACAAAACTGCTAGAAAACTGCAGTAAAACTGGAATGTCTACATGCCCCTCGAAAAAATGTGTTGAACTTTTCTTCACACCTAAAACAACCAATTCTTATGATTTGGATACTAAATTGCAGGTACTTTTACAAAAAAAATAAATGCTTCACAGAAAACAAATGCATAGATAACGTTACAACAAGACATTTAATAATGAAGGGTTTCGTGACAATATCAAATACTTTTACTATATGTCCCGATTAAGTTTTTGTACCTTTACCTTTGTACCTTTAATAGATTGATGACAACCAAAAGGGATCTGAGGGTATGTTAATTTCTTTCTGTTTAAAAGCACAATTCCAAATGCACAATGCCAAACCTGCGGACATTCATTTCTTTGAAAAAAAAAGAAAGAAAAACCAATAAGGTCAATTTCATTGTTTTGAAAATACAACATTGATATCAATCAAAATGATGGGAAACACGTTTTAAATAACTTAATTCCTCTCCATTCTTTTCATTACAAGCGAAATACCGTGATTAATTATATGTTCAATCACTGTGTACTTTCTTTATTCACAATAATATAAATGTTTAAACTAACAGCAAAGCCATCGTAACATCTAGCACCTCCAAACAGATATAGGGAATTTCCAGTATGGAAAGCATTGCTATTCAAATAATTTCATTATGCAGAAATTGGTTGAACTTTAATAAATTTCAGTCATTCTTTTTGTATTTTGAGAACCAAGAGATGTTAACAACATCTCCAATCGGATCTTGCGTTTAAAGTGTGTTTAGTACATTCTCTAAGTTCCAATTAAAACCTTTTTAAAAATACTTCAAAAATGTTTTAGAATTTAATTGGAAAGGTATTTTTTGGTATAGTACAATGCTAAAAAGAACTTATTTCTATTTAAATCTTTGGCTCAAAGGCATATTAAAATTTGTTTATCTTTAAATCTGCAGTATTTCTTTATAAAAGAGAAATCATTTCCAGTAATGTCCAGGAATGTGGAACAAAAGTCATGACCTATTCCTTCCAGTCTTCAAAAGTTGATGATTATGGAGTAAGAAAAAACAGAAAGTTTAAATCCGTCTGATATTCTGATATTCTTGCATTTTATGAACGAGTAACACAAGATACTTTTTTCCATTAAGAAATAGCAATGCATTTCGCTCTTTTTGCAGGTCAAACATAATGGGCTACCAAATCTACATTTATCCTGCTACAAAAACAGCGTGTTTCAGGTTTCTTTTTTCTCTTTTTCTCTCCCCTCTCTCTTTTTTTGTTTTCTCAATTTTTCTCCCCTCGCTATCTTTTTTTTTCTGTTTAGCGATGCATTTATTTAAAATGAAACCTGTTGTTTTCCTTATGTGAATAGAAATGAAACATTGCATGTATTTTTAGGTTCTAGCAGAGACTCCAAGTTTATTTTCGAAAATCAGAGACATGAATAAACAACTTGTGAGTATATCTCCATACAATATGCAAGAATACACGTATAAAATATTTTCTTAAAAACAATATTCTTTTGAAGTGGGTTGAATGTTGTTAAATCTAAAATATATTACTATTAATACAGAAATAAATACTAATGAGAAATTAAAGCTGTTTTTATAAATACTATATTTTAGAAACTTTATGTCATTGAAATTTTTTTTTGAAGATCTATTTCCGATTGCTGGCGCTAAAAAGATGTCTTAATTAATTAATTATTTTCAACTTACCTCAAAATAATATTTTTTTTTATTTCTGGCCGTTATTATTTTCAAAGGAAGGATATTTTAACAAACTTTGGAATAAACTCCTCGCTTTGATTCTTTTACCTTAAAAACAATTGTGTGAAATGTTAATCGATCAGGAGGAATTGTGAAATGGTTCTCAGCTATGTTAAGGAAGATCAGAGTTCATATTCCTTGTACATCGTATTGGAAGTTTAATTGTGACGTCATTGAAATTTAACAAGCCACAAAAATTAATTAACGACATGATCAACAACTTGATTTTATTTATTTTATCGATTATTTATAAAATCTTGTAAAATTGCAATATTTGATAGCGATAAAGTAGAGTAATAGAAGAATGCCTTTCGTCAAATATGACGTCATCAGCCTTGACATGACGCAGCACAAGTGATCCAGAGGACTAGATTCACTGGTTTAATAATTAAAAGAATGCTTAAATAAATATGATACCATTGCTGATTCTTAAACCTAATCATTAAAACTAAAAGAAAATAATTTATCAAATACATTGTGTATAGAAAATGAATTTATCTTGTAGCATTGACGCTGCACAGGAATAAGGAATGTAGAGAATATCGCTAAAACGATGAGTGTATTCGTGATTTACATCAAAAGTGCAAGGGCAAAGACTATTTTGTTTGAGCTGAAATATGGAATATTTATTGCTTATATAGTGTATATTTTGAAAAGTGCTGGGAGCTGATCCTGGTCTGCATAAATTAATTTTATTTAGAACAGAATTTAAGCGAAGTGGAAATTTTTAGCTATTATAAGCATTTTCGGCAAAATTTTAAGTACTTCGCAAACATCACTAACTAGCTCCCAGCACTTTTTGGGTAGAGGATATGAACCTCTTTTAATATGTATCAATTTTTTCCTTGAAAAACAAACGTATGCCCTTGCACTATCCCCATTTCCTACATTCAGCTTAACAATTCTATTTTTATACAAGTCACGTGACAAACAGCTGATACGTGCGATATAACTGGTAATAACTACGGCCCAGTCCTATCCATTATTGATAGCTATATTACATTTTCTACGAGTATTCAGTTGCTTTGTTACAATTTTTAAAAAGAAGTAATACATATTAAAACGGTGCAAAGGTCACATTTTCCATATAGGTCCTTAACATAGCTGAGTTTGTAATGTGAAGTATCGTACTCGTGCAATGCAATAGATATGTACTTTGCAATATTTCAGAAAGAAAATTGGACATTTACGCTCTGTGAAATTCTTTGGCGGGTACAAACTGAGAGATCATCGAAAAGTGATATCGAAGATTGGCTTCTTCGATTCCAAGCTGAATTTGCAAGCATGTAAGTTGACTACATACAACTGTTCCTACATTTTAGTTCGCCTTTTTGACCTTCAGGCATTTACAAAACTAAGAGACACAACGCATTTTCTATATAAAGTTTATAAAGAAAAGTATAGTTGCATAACACATTATCAAGTTTATTTTTCTGTTGAGTTTTTCCACACTGTGTCAATCAATTGTTCGATGTTCATCCAATTTAATTAGAAACTTACAGTAAATCTTTCCCACCAGAGTCCCGATCAATCAGACACATGTCTTTATATAAAAAAAATCTAAATGATATTGATGATCAAGACAAATTTCGACTGTTTACTTATTGATGGCAAAATTCATGTTTTCTTGTCTTTTCAGCGATAATTCTTTTGTGGAGTATACACAACATGATAGCCTTTCATTCCTCACAAGTGTATTGAGTGGAATTGCTGTGGAAGCTCAGAAAGGAAAAAAAGAAGGTTATAATTTTTCATTTTGGTATATTGATGCATATGGTATTTTTATTGAGCTTAAAAAAGTTATTTTTACTTAGGATATTTTATTTGACTAAATATGTCATTATATGTATTATCATGATTTAGCAGTATACATCGTTATAGAGATCGTTAGAAGTGAATGAAACAATAAAATAATCATATTCCTTTCAAATTGGATTTTTCCAAAATCGGAAACGTTAAAGAAAAGAAAACAGGTAAAGGTTAACATTAAAATGAATTATAACCCATACTTAGGAAGTATGATTGACCCAACTGACATATTTAGAGGTGAACTTCACGATCAATACACCTGCTGCAAATGCAAAAAGGTACGTTGTTTAAAAAAATTATCTTGCGCATAAAAAATTATTTTTTTTTTACTCTACTTTTAAGTTGTAACTTTTCAAAGTGTATATTTTGCTTAATGATTATATACCTGAAGGTAATGATTATCTTAAATCAAAACAATTTAGTTTTATCATTTTATTTTTCGTTTTCGTGCTTTGCTGAAGTTCATTCATTTGTTTATTGACTTTTTTATTTTAAAAAAATAGCCAGAGTATCACGGAGAAAACAATTTCTTCTCATTGCCATTACCTACTGTAGAAAACGGGGTAAGTTGACTGAAATTTTATGATCATCTCTTTTTTCCAAAACCATGATCGGATTAAAGCTCACAATTTCATTTTTATGCAGGATCCAAAAATAGGCGAATGCTTATATCAGTTTCTAGCAAGTGAAACACTGAAAGATGTATTCCCTTGCTCATTTTGTGGTACGTGCGTGAATTTTAAATCTTTGTAAATAAAGAACGAAAAAAGACCAAATAAGTATATATATTAAGTTTGTAATTATATTACCTGAAAATGAATTATCTTAAATGTTATGTTTTTCTTTCCATCTCTGAAAAAGAGCACGATACTGTACGGAAAGAGATACAGATAAAGAAGTATCCAGATGTTTTAGTTTTGCAGCTCGGAATGATATCTGAGGTTGTTTAATCATTGTGTTTAAATCTATTTAATTTTCAAAACAATTAGTACTTAACTAAAAAAAAACCTTTCTCCCTGCCTTTATACCTGATTAATCGATCCCATGCATTTTTTAATAGAGTTTGAAAATAAATTCAGTAATTACATGTAAGAACAGGAGTTTAAAGAATTCTTGCCTAAAGTTTACATATTTTTTTTTAAAGATGGTTTATTTTTTCTTGATTAAAATTTCATTAACAGACGAGGGAGCAGTATAGAAAGGTCCATAGAACTCCAAAGTTTTGGGAAAATTTTGCAGGACTTACAAATAATATTCATCTGACGGTGCGTTTTTTTTTTATCAATATCTTTTGATATTTTTTTTTTACTTTTTTCACATATGTATTTATCTGATCACACAATTTATATTCGCAGAAAATTAAAAGGAAAGACTTTTTAAAATACAAACTATATGGAGTAATTGTCCATATTGGAGGATTAACAGGTGGTCATTACTACGCCTATGTCAAGAAATTGCAGAGTGGAAAGTGGGAATGTCGAGATGACAGTTATGTTCGAAAAGTGGGGTTGAAGGAAGTTCTTCAAAGTGATGCTTATATTCTATTTTATCATAAAATTGAGGCCTTAAAGTGATTGATATATATATATATATATATATATATATATATATATATATATATATATATATATATATATATATATATATATATATATATATATATATATATATATATATATATATATATATATATATATATATATATATATATATATATATATATATATATATATATATATATATATATATATATATATATATATATATATATATATATAAGCTGATGTCATGATGTCATGGTATATTATCTATTATAATAATACCATGCAAAATGAAGATAATCTGTGATAATGTAGTAACTAAAAGTTAAACAAAAGTGCTCCAGTTCTTTTGATTGAAATTTCTTTTCGTTACATTATAACTTTTTTTTCTCTTTTTTGTGTGTGTTAGAGGGTGTGTGCGTGTGAGGAGAGGGAGGGGAGGGTGTGTTAGGGTGTGTGCGTGTAAGCAATCATGCAAGTATGTACGAGTGCATCTGCTTGTGAGCATACGTGTGTTTGTAGTGCATAATTTGTATTTCTATGTTCTATTGATAGCCATCTTAAATCCACTAAGATTTGTTTTCAGTTATATGTCAGAGGCAACGTTAAAATTTCTCTTTGTTTGTCATAATATGATATCGTGTATTATATCTATAATTAATACTTAATTTCATATGTTTCAATTTATGAATGATATCATGTATATTCTAGTATCATATTGCATATTTATGTTTCCACAAAAGGAAAAAAAAGATAACCTCTGTAAAATTACTTGGAAACAGGAACGTTAAATCCAAGCTCTTGTAGCTTTTAGAAAACAGTTCGAAATATCAATCAAAAATTAAATTTAGTCAATTATTATGGAAATGGTTTGAATATCAAAATAGGTCTTTAACTGATTGAAAGCTTAAAAGTTGGATTACTGTAATGCCCATACTAAGACATGTAATATATGAAGAGAATTGTTTAATCTCGTTACCTTTTTGAAGTCGTTGACGGTTAGAAAAATCTTTGCATTTGTTTATTTTTTGCATTAGAAACTACCAGTCTATTTATTTTCCTATTTATTTATGCATATGAAATAGAAACATCGTTAATTTATGTTTAAGTTACATATATAGCCTCAAGCTTATATTTGCCTGCGTGGCGCGGTTGTAAGAACGTCTGCTCTAGAGCAATGGGTCTTTCGGATATGATCTTAATCAGGTTGGACAGTATACTCGAAATCGGGTATTATCCATAATAATTTCTAATCTGATGCATATGGATAGAAAGAAAACAATATTAAAATCATCTATTTTTCAAAAAGACAATAATCCGACAGCTATATTGATATATTTACATTACAAGTGTATCTTGCATATAAAGTAGACACCTATGGCGTTCAAAACACCATAACGCAGAAAGCGGCTGAAAAGGTTAAACATGCGTGTTATTAAGACTTCACAAACGTTTAACGCCGAGAAAGTGCAACATCGTAAGCGAAAATTAAAATCAAGCTCATACGAGGGTTGTTCGAAAAGTTTGTGGACGATATCAATCTTTGTTAAATTAATCACTAGAAATTTAAATTAAGCGTTATACAATAAGTAAAATAGTTATTTGTTTTGTTGATGTGTGAAGTTTCATACCATTCGATTTAACGGAAATCAATTTACTTCATTTTAAAATCAACATGTTTTGTGCCCGCGGAGCACACTAAACGGCAATATAATGTCAGAACATAACGTCAAGAATTTCTTAAAAATACTATCCCTTTATATTTCACACAGCAGAATTTATGCAAAATCTTATGCGTGAAAAGAAGAAAACACTTGCTGTGGCCTTCAACCCGACCTTCAGATATATCAACGACGTATTGTCCATTAACAATGGTAATTTTCATTCCTACATCGATACGATATATCCAGGAGAGCTTGAGATAAAGGATACCACAGTGTCTGATTTCATCTGTTTCATACTTGGATATTTTACTTGAAAAAGACGTTAATGATAACCTAGCAATCAAGTTATATAATAAACGTGACAACTTTAACTTTTCTGTCGTCAACTTCCCTTACTTATGCAGCAATATACCTTCCTCACCTGCATACAGAGTGTATATATCTCAGTTGATTCGATACGCAAAATCATGCTCTACGTATGAACAATTTCTAAAACAAGGTAAATTATTGAGAAGAAAGTTGATGAAACAATAATATCAGCAGTCTCGTTTAAAGTCATCATTTCGTAAGTTCTATGGTCGACACAATGACCTTGTCTGCAAATACAATTGATCATTGAGTCAAATTTATTTCAGTCAATTATTTATACACTGAAATGAAGACAGATTTTTATGTTAGTTCACGATCATGAAAATGAGAAAACGGCGGGTGTGACCGGTAAGCAGGGTTCCTCACTCCTGTTTCTGAGGTCCGGGTTTGCTTTGCTCCTGTATTGCATTATTTTATGGACTTTGATATTGAATACTGTTCGTTATCTACATATCCTTTTACACAGTTTAATTCAATACCCACTCATTGATCCTTGTTTTAATACTTGACATTTATTTTTTTTAAGAATTGCTCTCGTTGTATAATTTTCTTTGTTAAGGTTTTTCAAAAATTATTTTATTCCTTAACTCTGCTTTCACAGCGCCCATGTCTTTCCTTGACGTTCCAACTTTTTAAAGTTTTTGTTCAGATTTAAATTGTAGCTTCACAGATTGTTCTCATCCGATAAAGAGTTTCTGTCACTCAAATACTGCCCGGTGTACTATTTGTACACACATGCACAACTCGTTTGTGACATGTTTCTTGATTCATCAAACATTTTTAGAGTTTATTGAGGGATTTTCCTGAGTAAAACACAAAATCGCATCGTTATCTGCTGCTCCTGTTTTCTAGTTGATTTCTTTTAAACAAAGCAAAATATAAAGGCTTTATTTGGTATACGAATTGATGTAACAATTCTCAATCTAAATTTCTAGGTTGTTTTTCTTTTTTACTCCATTTTACTGAGAATACGACTATAGACAACATAAAGTGTATTGTCTGTAACTTACCAAATTTTGACCTGCTCCGCTATCCGATTTTTGCATTTTTAAAATCCGGTTAAGTTTTGAATAAATTGTAATGTTTTGGAAATTTGTACAAATCATCTGGATTTATTGTAAAGATATTTCTACCAAATTTGGATAACATATTACGTCATATAAAAAAGATATGACAGTTGTCCACGAACTTTTCGAACAACCCTCGTATTAACAAGAATTTGTTACATTTCCTCTTCCATTTACAGTAGCACACATGAAATGTGAAATATGAATCACGTTTGCAGTAAATCAAAGCAAGAGAGTTAAGATAAATTATATATAAACAATGGGTCATTATTCTTGGAAAGATATAGTATCATAATGTGTAACTGTAACGGTTTGTGCAAACAAATTTTCATAACGCTCTAACGCACGTTACTCAATTTGTTTGCGCACATAGTTGCAGTTATGAGACTATAACTTTAAAAAAAACATTGCTTCATCACTTAGATATACGAATCTCAAGTAGATTCAAGGAGACTACACATGTAATGAGGTTCATATGAGGATAAAATAATTATAAATTTTGACCACGAATAAATAAATGAATATTCTCTTTAATAAAGTGTTTCAAAACCAAACTTTTCATAGTTAACATATACAATGATTTTCATTAAAATATAAGTAACAATTCTAATAAAGTGTATCTGTAATACTATGTACTCTGAATTGAATGAGAATAAAGATCTTCAATTTTTTGATCTGTCACTAGATTTCTGTGATGTCAGATGATTGTGTTGATCACGTGACGGACATTTTTCATATTCTTAAATGTTGCACAAAAATCGCTTAGGCACAAGTGCAAAACAAAATTATTGTGCAAAGTTTGTTACATAGATCAATTCATCGTGATCCCTGGTAAATAAAAAGTGCTGGGGCTAGTTTCATTTTTACTTCTTAAGAAAATATTTTACGATAAATTAAAATTACCAGCGTAGGAAGGGGTATTTTCCACTCTTTATCTCGATTTATACATAAACGGATAAACTACATACGATCCCCCAGCAAAATTCAGTTAGAAGACATACTTCTCTTTTAGATTCACGCAGAATATTTTAAATTTATCCCTGTCTTTCACTTGTGCCAGTCCAATATAAACACGATTCATAAATTCTAACTCTGCCTACGGAATGTAAGGGGAGCGTTTCAAACCTATTTTTTGCTATTGTTTGAATATGTGCATATCGGACAAGCAAAAGGAATAGAGATATTTAAATATCAATGTTTAAAATTATAACAGCACACACGAGCTTAAAAAAACAACCCTTACTCTTGAATTAAACACAAGTCAACATAATAAATCTACATGCTGTGTTTTAATTATGACACTTTCCCCGTCATGTCAGCTCAAGTATGCAGTGACGTGACGTCATATTATATTATGACGTCATATCTAGGTAGTTCAGAGAAGTTACTACAGTTTGATATTTTACGGGCAGCCTAGCTTATCCTAGCTGCGTACATAAAATGTTTTATCCAAAAAAAGAACAAAAGGTCCAGGGGTCACATCGCTACCTAAGCAATGTGAATAGGAATAAGCAAAAATTAGTATATCATTAAAAAGCTTTAATTCATAAGAGGTCCCAACCTACCCCTAAAAGGGAGAAGGGTGTGATTTGGAAAAAGTGAATCATCACTAAGTTTGCATATTTTTTTTATTAACTCTCATTTTTTCTACAATTTATAACTCTCATTGTGGCCCTACCCTACCCCCGGAGTTCATTTTTTGAACAAGAAATGAATTTGCATTACCTGAGGATGTTTCCATATAAATGTGACAAATAATGGCTTTGCTGTTCTTGCAAAGAGAAGTTTTTTTTAAAAAAATATATTTTAAATTAGTTATCTTACATTAAACTTTGATCTTCCACTTTGGCCCTACCCTACCCTCAGGGTTATGATTTGAGGAAACTTGAATCTACTATACCTGGGGATATTTCTTAACAAATATTACTTTGTTGTTCTTGCGAATATTTTTTAAGACCTCACCTATGTAGATGCACATGTATTCCTATGTAAAAATATTCATCCCCAGGGGTGATGATTTGACCGAATTTGAACCTACGCTTCCCGAGGATGCTTTCATCTAAGATTCATGTTTTCTAGCATAGTGGATGTTGAAAAAAAAAAATAAATTACATTTTTTTTTTACATATTTGCACTATCTCCTTTGAAAAGTAGGCGGTGACTATTTATTTGCATAAACTTGAATCCCATTTACCCAAGGATACTTAATGGCAAGTTTGCCTGAATTTGGCACGGCAATTCTTGAACAGAAAATGGGAATGTGAAAATTTTACAATGACTACGACAAACTTCGGCTCAGGTGAACTAAAATATTAGTATATACATTTATTGAAAGCTTCATGTCCTTGTATCACAACATTTAAGCCCCAATCGATACATGTTATGGTACATGATTGATTGTATAATGTATATTTTTCAGAAACATCTAAATTGTCATTTTATATATAAAACATGCTTCTCAATCTTACATTCTGTGTATTTAAAATATATTGTCGTCAATTTATTGAATAGCTGATAAATCAAAATTTCAATTTATTTTCTCTGCGATACCTTTTTGAAAGATTGTTCAGTTGATGTCTTGATAATTCAGCTGGAATGTAAATTTCACCAAGCGAAAGGTCATGAAATAAGTAGGACTGAAATGGAAATAAATGGAAACGCTGTTTATTTTGTTAGGTTTACCAGTATATTTTGCCCGTTATGCAATTTTTTCCACACTTCAACTACTGTGATGCCATGGCATAACAATACAAACAAGACATCGATTACTTAAATAACTTATATAATCGTTTAAATCGGACATGATCCATAAAAAAATCAGCACAATATTATTTCATTTGATTGGAATCACAAGAATGAAGTGGATATTGAACAGTAATAAGGCTTTTGATCAAACCTCTGCTTTTTTAAAGGTAAGTGCTTGTTCAGCTCCAAACATTTATTGTTAATTTCTATGGTCTTTTGGTATTGAATACTGTTCATTTGAATACGCAGAGTTATGAAAATTACAGACAATTCGAAAAAAAAAAAGCAAACACGTAAACCTTAGGTAAAGCTTAAGCGCTTTTATTTCCAATCTTTAGCAAGTATGATATACAATCTTAAAAGAATGAAATCTTTTACTTATAGTACAGTTTTATATTTTAATTGCAAATAAAAAAAAATCTGATTAGATTTGCAGTCATGCAAATGAGAAATAATCCAACCAAATGGGACTGAATATATAACAAATTGCTAGGAAAAGTTTTTGTTTTTTTTTTTAATTCAAAACATTAATTTTGAATTTACTACAATTGCCTAGCTTTCATATTAAAGGTCTTACACTTAATTCTCCTCAAACACATT
Organism: Saccostrea glomerata; assembly: GCA_003671525.1. Lineage (NCBI taxonomy): Eukaryota > Metazoa > Mollusca > Bivalvia > Ostreida > Ostreidae > Saccostrea > Saccostrea glomerata. The sequence goes on from PRKT01001416.1 coordinate 86,676, forward strand.
CTGAACTGGAGCTACGATACAGGGTTGGTTATAGTTTCCACATTGCAATTGACCATTAACGGCAACTTTAAGACATGAAAAGCAAAACACAGTCCTACATTTAGTGCAAGTCATGGTTTTGCAAGCTTTCAAGTGTTCAATAAGGTATCTACAGGACC